>JBBPDB010154496.1:0-14006 GCA_037974465.1 Brachypetersius altus
GGAAGCTAATTGGTTGAATCTTGTCACATGACCCGTGGTGCGCTTGCGGCATTCTGAAAAGTTGAGATGTTTTCAACAGGCTCATCGCACCGCGTCGCTTCCGTTATTAGCGTGGCTGCTGCGCGTCTACATTTGACATAATGGACTTGAGCGCGCAAAAGACGCGATCTGTGAACAGCCCCTTAGGCTGTTCTTTGACTTTTGATCGTTCCCCTTTTTTGTTTTGTGAGCATCATTAAACATTTTTCAAAGATAACAGAAACTATATCTTTCTTGCAGATCATTGGTCAGGATCCAGAGGAGAAAGACAGCGACCTCAAGAGGAGACTGCGCACCAGAACTCCAAAATAACACTACAGTAACTGGTGTGCAAAACAAAAGGCATTTGTGTATACATCCACATATAGCTCTATTTGTATGTATGCATTTAGCAAGTTACCGTATATATTAATCATTTGCACTTTTTATCTTTTAATTGCACACTAAGAGAAATCATTTTTACTCGGTTATTTAATAGACCTGATGATGTAAAATACTGTTAACTGTGTTTTAGACCATTTTCAAGACACTTTCTTTTAAAGGTTCTGTAGTGAAATGTTTTAGTATTGGCTGGGTTCACTACTTTGTCCCGAGCAGCAGCCGAACACACGTAAATGCTGTCTAGCAAATAAATGTAAAGGCATTAACACCAGACCCCTCGAGTGACTACCTGTTTGGTTTGATTGAAAGCGCTCATTTACTGTTTGCAGCTTTGGACAGAACGAGCAGAAACACATTAGTGCATCGCGGACTCCCTGCCAGTCTGAGCTGGCAGGCCCTGGCGTCCAATCATAAAGCAGGTTAGGCGCTAATTGCCACCGTGTTACTATTGGCTATGAAGAAGGGGGCTTTTAAATGTCTCCCAGAAAAATTCCCCAGAAACCCATACCCCCATCATCATATTGACGAGACTCGTGCCGCATCCAGAAAGGCACCCAGCTGCCTGTTCATCTGAATTACTGAACAGAGAGCTTAAAGCAGCTCTAAGGTATAATCAAATTTACCTAGAGGCCATTGGAACTGCATTCAGTCGTACTAGACCAGCTCTACTGGGGGGGAGAGGGACGGCGAGAATGTAACGAGGAAAGGCTTGTTTGTTTGTTGCAATGGACGACAGGAAGTGGGCCGGTTGGGACAGCGAGTTGTTGGCGACTGAGATGAGTCACAGATTTTAGGCGTGTGTCAGAAGCGTGGGGTCGAGCGAGAAGGACAAAATGGAGGTGCGAGATCTGTGTGTGTGTGTGTGTGTTGTGGTAGCAAGAAGAGGATGAGGGACAGCTGTAGCGTGAGAAGAAAATCGAAAAAGAGCAAAGTCTGCTCGCCCACATTTGTATCCTGTATGTCTTTGTTATATATATAACGGTCTATACACAGACAATGGTAGGTCCATCCGTCAATATTTTCAACTCCACTCACCATTTAGGTGCACTTAGCTTGATTGCAGATTGTAGTCTGTTTCTCTGGACCCTTTAACCCAGTTCATCAATGGTCATGAACCCCACAGGACCACCAGTAAGCAGGTGGTGGAACATTCTCAGCACAGCAGTGATGCTGACATGGAAGTTGTGTGTGTGTGAGTTTGTGTGTGTGTGTGGTGTCCTGAGAGAATTGCACAGGACTGTTGTGTATAATATTTATTATACAATACTGTACAAATTCTCTGGGTCTATTTTTAGAAGAAAATAAACATTTATTTGTCTACAAATAATATATAATATTTTATTTGTAACCAAGATACTGCCTTTTAAATCTTCGAACTAAGAGATTTTTTAAACATCTTGTTAATTTTCCTTATATCTATTTATTTCCTGTGGGGGGTTGATTTGTTGCTTTCATAGCATTTTAAAATATCAGTTGCCAGGTAACTCTGCTGTCATGACAAACGGATCAACAGGAATTACTTTTAAATGACTTTATATACAGTAAAGCCCTACTTTTTCATCGTTCAGAATTCACAGCTTCAGTCATTCGCAGATTTTTTCTCAGAACCGAAATTGCAGACACCCTCTGCATTGTTTTTTTTTTTGTGGCAAAATATACTTTTTCATGCATTTTAATGCTAAATTATCAAGAAAAATCGAATGCACTAATTTTGTATTTCCATTCCTCGCAGAAACGACAAATGAATATTAGCGTAACTTCAGCTACATTTCTATATAAAATCTATCTGTACATTTATTGGTACTGTCCAGAGAAAATAAAGGGATGCGCATCTTGGGATGGTGAAATACTGCTGTACTCAGAGGCGGGAGGTTTTAAAGTAGCCAATCCGAAAACGTTATTCATTGATTTTTGCTGCTGCCCTGTGATGCATCACTAGCAGACGCAGTCCCCGCATCATCAGGTTCACCTTAGAGGAACACTTGAGACGCTCTACGAGTGTTCTTGTGTTTTTCATTTTGTTCTTTGTAACACCCTGTATTTTTATACCTGTAAACTAAATGAATATGTTACTGTAATTACCCCTGTACAGTTCAGTGTGAACTGTATTAATCTATTTAGTTGAGTTTAAAAGCCTTTTTTTTCTTTACCACATCACAAATTAGTTTTTCACTATTTGTGGGTGCTCTTACTGTATACAGATATTAGGTTTTATAGAGATATTGTTTTAGGTGAGCTCTGAAAGTTACTTTTCACAGATATATTTTTTTATTCCAGCAATGAGGATAAATGCAAGTACCTATATGTGATATGTCACTTATATATTCTACATATATGTCTTAATGTAACTAAATCTAACAGTACCTTTAAAAAGTCTTCAGCATGTTTTTTAAACTCAGTCATTTTGTTGCTTTAATATTTTTGTTTTGTGCATATTTAGGTCAGATACTGTCGAAGTAACTAAACGCACAGACACAAATCCAGCTGTGTCTGTGTGTGTGTGTGTGTGTGTGTGTGTGTGTGCGCGCGCGCATCCACACATGCTCGTTTTTTGTTTCAGAATGTGTTGCTGACGTCATAATTGTGGCCATCAGGCGCTGAATGCTATTCGCAGCTTTGTGCTTGTGTTGGGGAGAAAGCTTTTGTGTGGGAATGCATGTGTTCATTTTTGAAAAAGGACCATTTTCTCTTCATCTTTTCATATGTGAACCTTAATGTGTGAGTACATGGTTCCAAATTAACAGCGTATTTAGTCTTGTGTGATAATATATTGACACTTTTTTTTTGTCCTTTCCGTCAAATTCTGTTGATTTTTACATTTACAGCATTTAGCCGATGCTCTTATCCAGAGTGACGTACATTTTTACCAGCCATTGATGTTTTCTTAAGAGGTGAACAGATCATATAGAGGTTTGACCTGAAGTACTCTGTTCTACACAATACTCACAAAAACGCATTGCATGAAATGATCATGAATACGTTGCCTGACGCCTGACATGCTGGTTTTGCCATACTTTTTTAAAAAATAGTCCCTGAGGAAGATTTCAGGTTTACCATATTTTTAATGAACATCATCTAATAACACGCTTATTGTTTTGGATAGTAAAATTAACAGCATTATAAGTTTTACAGGTTCTGATCACCACCATTCTGAAGGCTAGAATTTCACCACAAATTGTCAAAGCTCTCAACGACTCTTTGTTTGTCGCCCTTGAATTGATCTGAATTTTATATGGAGAATAGGTGTAATTCATCTATAATGTGTGTAGCATATTCATTAATGGCTACCTACAGAATGTATAGCATAATAGTGAGTGGTTTTTGGACCCACAGTGGACCACCAGTAAGCAGGTGGTGGAATATTCTCAGCACAGCAGTGACACTGATATGGAAGTGTGTGTGTGTGTGTGTGTGTGTGTGTGTGTGTGTGTGTGTGTGTGTGTGTGTGTGTGTGTGTGTGTGTGTGTGTGTTTGCTTGCACAGTGCTGTTGTGCGTTATATTATGTAGAGTGCTGCTTAAATTCTCTGGGCCTATTTTTAGGTGAAAGTTGAATATTAGATGATTTATCTGGACAATAAACGATGAATTGTCTAAGAATAAATACAATTAATCGCTGTTTTTTGGTTCTTCTAACTATAGCATCTTCTAACCAAGATACTGCCTTTTTAATCTTCTATGATATTTTTTAAACATCTTGTTGCTTTTCCTTATATCTGTGTATATCCTGTATATGTTATCTGTAGAGGATTTATTGGTCATTATTTGGCCATTTCCATCATTATTTTCCATTGATCTCTTGGTGTGCATTTAGCACAAAGTGACTCACTCTACTGTACACGCCTCATGTTGGACTGCGTCACTTGATTAATATACTGCCAGGGCGCTCATCTTTTCGTCACTTTTTCCCTCCATCACACCTCCTCTCTGAGCAGCGTCCCACCCCACCCCCGCCCCGAGAAGCACATGGCCATCACTCTAAAGGAGGGCGTTCTACACTCAGCCAACAACAAACGGAATGAAGGCCTGCAGCACCCCATCATTTGCTGAAGAAAATTACAACATCGTTTTAGCGGCGATTAACTAGTTGAAAGCTTCCATTCCGCTGGCTATAGTGAGAAGAACAGCAAACAAAGCCATGCCGAGACACCGTGGGGGGAAAGTGTAATTGCTGCTGCTCATGAGAGGCATGCTCTTTATGCAGGATTTCAGATGAAACGACGAATGGGAGTAGGAACATTTCAGCACATCCTCGCATTCTTTGTCTCTTAAATTCTTATACACAATCACTCTTGGTGCTGTAAAGTAACGGTGCGAAAAATGTAATTGCCGTCAGTGTTTTATGTGGAGTGCTCTCTGTGTTCCCCAAATGTTCAAGCACGACATTAACGTCAAATGTTTAGCGCATTTTGCAGCACACTTACGAGTAAATAAATCAATTTCTGAAAGACTGAGTGTCAGAATTGACTATACATTGAAAGCTTCAATGCTTTTTTGCCTAGTGTCAATGATACTAGCAACAAATGTAGCATTCAAATAGATGCCGTTTGAATCTCTCAGAAAAATGGCCTCATGCACCTCACTTGCCCTGAACCCTATTTACTGACCGTGTGCTTCCATTACTTGTCGGCCACATTAATCTCAGGTGTAAGAGAAGCCCGGTATGGACTGCTGCTCTGGGGGAATGGGATATGGGGAAAAACTGCAAACTAGATTGTTCACCGATGTGTCATTTTAACACTATCCGGGCATCCTGTCCTGTGGTTTGTCCATTTGTCGTCTCTGAGAGGAGTGGAAATACATGCCAAGCTACACTGTTAAAATATGGAGGAGCTGGTGTGAGATCTTGCGTCTGTAGCTCGGCTGAAGCCCATGAAACGAGAGTTACCCAGAGGCGAATGGAAGCGTGAGAAAGTGATGGAGGCTCAGGAACTGCAAGCCTTAAGTGTCCTTAAATGCTGCAGGTCAGGTTACAACATCCTCATTACAGGTTTTTGGGATGTGTCTCCTGCGTCTGCTGCCTGATTCTACGGCACTTAGAGAGTTTTCTATATCCGTGTGCTTTAGTTTGTAAAGTTGTATGCGAAATGATGACCATTTCTGGAAGGAACACACTTTAATATGAACTACATTTAAAAACGTTAATAGTTTATTTCTTTTACGGTTTTAAGAAATACATTAAAGAAATCTTATTGTAATATCCAACGCCTTTTTACCTTCAGCTTCTTCACTGACAGTGAAACATTCGCTACCAAGAAAGATAGAATCCTTCTATACTCCCTTCGTTTCCCTTGCCATTGGCTGCAAACCCAGTCCCAAGGTTTAGAAGATCCACCACATGTGTAACCAGTGACAAAGGGTTCTTTTATGAAAATGTTCTGCCTTTTCTCACTAAACATACCTGCAGTCATGGTGGTTGTAGTCTACAATGAAGTTCTTGTTCCTTCAGACAACAGCACTTGATTGGAAAATGCTTTTGTTTGGGGTGGCATACTTCAGATGTTGACTTTTAAGAAAGGATCTTATGGTAAAGGTTACCTCCTGATGCTGCAACTATGTAGATGTTTATGCAAAAACACTGCATCGTGGGCCAGTGCATCACTTTCTATGTATCCGTCAAGTCTTTCAGTTGCGATGTGGGGGTTTTGTTTTTGCAGACCTGGCTTTAAAGAAACGTCAGATGTTACAAACGGAAAGTGTTGGATATCTTCTGCAGTCTTCTCTTGCTCAGTGAAATCAGCTGTGATTAATTTCACATGAGCCAGCTGCTTAGATGAGCCCTTGGCTGTTGAGTGTAAGCACAACACCTTGAGAGGATGGAACTGATGTAACTGCCAACACCTGACTTAGATTAAGGTGTAATGAGTCAATGAGCTCTTACAAATAGACCTTATAAAAACACAAGTGGACTGACAAAGTGGAGACACATGTTCCCCTAAAATATTCAACACTGCAAATAATGCCTTAAATCTTATAGAAAGTTTGTTTTATGCAGAAGTCATTTTCAACTTATGAAATCAACAAAAACGTGATTTGACCAGAGGTCCTCATAAGGCTGTCATGAATGTAAAGCTCTGACTTCACAAAAATTCAGCAATTACTTTTGTATGATTTAAAATTGGTCTTGCTTTTTTTTTTTCCACAAAAGGATTTAGAACTACTTTTAAATTGTCACTGCTGGACTCCTGAATAGCACACCCTGGTGCGGAACTGAACCGTTCCAGGGGTCCAACAGAACTAGTTAACTTTGCCCACCTCAACCAACGCTCGACACAGAATTGCCAGTTAATGTTCACCTCCAAGTGGGTTAAGTAGTCCAGCGACTTTGCAGTTTCCAAAGATGTGTGAACACTTCACATGACTTGGCTGCCCCGGGCAGCTGGTGGCCTAGAGAAGTCTGCACTGAGGTTTCCAAAATTATTTGTAGATATTAAATTCATAAAGTGTGAGTGTGTGTGTGTGTGTGTGTATAAGAGTAAAAACCTACATTCGCTGTTTATTTTTTTGCAAATAAAAGTTTGTAATCACTTCATTCTTTTTGTATGTCTATGGCTTGTCTTGGACACAGGTAAGGGGGGCTTCAAGGAAAAATGGTTGGGAACCACTGGCCTAGAGTTTAGGGAGTTGCTTTGCAATGAGAAAGTTGGGGTTTTGAATCCCAACACTGCTAGTGTCCTCACTGAGGTACATGTGAGCAAGCCCCCACACACTGCCCCCCGGGGACCTTACCTTGCTCAAGTGTACCTCAGTGATGAGACTAGCAGTGTTTAAAATGACATGAGAATTAAATCTAGGCCAACCTCATTATTTTAAAGGTGACATTATAATAAATTCCTCTTGATGCATTTTACACCCTTAATTTTGCATGCACTTAACACCTAAAGCGCTTCACACTCTCTTAGCATGGCAGAATGGTCATATGCATAATAGGCATATTATGCATTAACAGCACTCTGTCTCCGGTCCGGCAGCCCTCTTTGCTTTTCCGCGCAGATGCCCTAGCCTTCCACCTGCAGTGCATAATGTAAATCAAGATAGTTCAACTGGAGGCTGTGTGCTAATCTCTGACTGGTGCCAGCCAGAAACTGAACAATCCAATTAGCTGGACTCCACGGCCGAAGGCATTAGTTAATTAATGAAAGGAGGCTGGCGAGTGTGTGGTCTAAATGCGAGCAACAGTCCAAAAGCTGGTCCTCCAAACAGTGTGTGGCACGCCAGGGTGCAGTGTCACCTTTCATTTTCTCCTTCACTTCATTCTGAAAGTCATTCAAATGTCCCAACCATGCACCCCACTGCCCATTATCCCTCTGGAGCCCTTTCCTTTGTGCTTCCCTGGCTTATTCACTCTCTCTGTTGAGTGTATGGTCAAGTAGCTTGGCAAATGTGAGTCATTTATTAACTGAAGTTCAAGATGAAGTAACAAGGCCTGGTTACTGAGCAGTAATGTGTTGCTTGAGGTAAAGGTTTTCTATGAAGAGCGTCTCAGATCGGTAAGGTTTGAAAGATTCCTACATGTATATGCAGTGCTTTAATGGTGTTCGTAATATTGTATGTTTTTACCCCTCACCTCAAATGTACCTGACCGGATAAAATGTTTTTGCCGTGCGTGTGATTATCGAGTTTTTAACGAATCTCAAATAGACTCGTTTATGTTGACACCTTGGGACATACTGTTCCCCCGCGGAACCCCCCGCAAATTTGCAGAATCCGCAAATATCCTATTTTGCTTTTTTTTTCTTGTTAAAATATAAATATTTTAAATATTAACATAAATTTTCATAAGTGTCTATATAACTGTCACGAGGGGCCGGGTAAACCGGCCTCTGTGATTGACCTCTTTGCATGAACCAGGCTGGAACACAGGCATCCATGCTATGGGTTTTATTAAACAAAAGCAAAACAGGAAACAGAAACCAGGCACGAGGGCCGCTCGTGTCACGATCATGGCTTAGTTCAAAATCTTGGAAAAAATCAACAAAAAGGATCTAAAATATATGACCCCACAACTATTAGGACTTCTGTATTTATCGATGTTTTACTAAAACTGGCATGAAGCCTTTATCAGAAAGACTTAAATCTATGATACTGATATTGATGCTGGCTGTGCTAATTAGAGGTCTACACTGAAACTGCAGCCCAAATCGGACACGGGGTTACGGCCCAACTGGTAAATTTGAAATCCAACTCACAAACTGTAACAAAGATGGATTATCCGACACAGATTTGTTTTGTTCCCAGAAACAATTGGAACATTTAAATTGCTTAAAGTATCTCTTGCGTTGAGCACCTGAATAAACTGGTCTTTCACACAGATGTACTGCACTCAAAATGTTCATTATGAGCGTATTGTTGTATAATTGCTGATTGTACTTGAAGGAAAATATTGACCCCTCCCCCCTTCAACTGTCAAACACTCTGTGATAAAATTCCTCTTGCTGCTGCTTGCCAAAATGCCTATGTTTTTGTCACGTTTCCCCTCCTTCTCCAGGCACTCATTCACAGACGTCCATTTTCTCTCTTTATTTTCAAAAACTAAAGGCATGATGGCCAAAACAGAAACACTCAACAGGATGATGGGTTAACTGATAACCCAGGTCAGTCACAAACGAACTTATACCACTAATCCCACCACCAATAATAAAACACACACACTTGACTCTAATCAACACCAGCTGTGACTGCTCCTAAACATGAAAACCATCACCACTTCAAAATAAAAGCTCCCCAAAACTACCTCAAACTCTGACAGGCCGTGCTTAACGGGGGCTAAGCTCCTATGACCTTTCCACCAACCTAACACACACCCCCCAGCATGGGTTTCGCTGAGGGGCACATTCACGCATTCCGAACACAACCCATATTCCAAAAAGAGAAAAGTGCATGCAAATCTGAACCTGATGGTAGCAGACCTCCAGTATTAATCTTCATTACTTCTCTGGAGATCACTCAGAATATGCCTGGCTATCAAAAGGGGAAAAGCTGCAGTTTAGCTTCATTTACTCAACAACAGTCTTTCTGAGGGTGTAGACATCCATCTGGCCCAATCCGTTTGATCTCCTTTTGTAACTGTATAATTACCCAATTACAGGTTTTAAAAGAAGATTTAACTCAAGATGGCAGGGAGTCAACAAAAACACCCGTTTCCGTCCAGCCAGTTACAAGAGCCGTCTAATGGGCCAATATAATTGCGTTTTGTTTCACAGTAAAAGACAAATTGCTCACTGAAAGCAATGCCTGTGGAGAAAATGAGTGTTCTACTTGAAATTACACTTAAAATGTTTCTGTCTCAGTCGGACAGAATAGTGCAGCGGCCTGTTTGTAAGACGCTGTTTGCAGAATATCAATCACTCATACTTCAGTACTATCCTCACAACAGAAGGAAGCTATGTGAAGCCAGCTGTGGCTTATACTTCTTCTGCTTAAGGAACATTTACCAAATGTGGCTAAAACATTTACCAAATGTGGCAAGTAGCCATCAATTTGCATGATGTCATTGCAGATGTTAATCTGTAACTTTTTTTTATATACATGGTTTTTCTATCTAAGGCATTCCTTTTGAAGTCCAGACAATGATTCCACATTTAGCTTGCTTTTCTTCCAAATACAGGACAGCATTCGGGCCACATCTATTGTTCCTTAATCCTCTGTTTTCTTTATTCTCTCTTCATTAGTGTTTTATGTTATTTTCTCAAGCGTTTTTCCAATCAGCCCAGACTTAACGTAGGGAGTTATTGTATCGTATGGTCGGGCCTTGCTCTCATTAAGCATGCTCTACCAAGCATGAACGGCTCCAGTACAGGCGAGGTAAGGCTATTTCTGGCCACACTGTAGTGTTTTCTTAAGGTCACTCAATAAAAGCCACATATGGAATTTTCGTTTTGAAAGAGCATGACCTCAGCAGACAGAAGAGGCCATGTCTGAACGGGTCGATGGTGTGCGCCTCACGACACAAGGCCGATAAGCCGCTCAGGACAGGCAATGCTTGTCCCACTTATGAGGGTGTTGTGTTTTGGAAAGCTGGTTTACTGAAAGTTAAGCCCAAGCCAGAAGATCCGAGCATTATATGCATTTTTACGTTCATAATAAAAACCGCTATCAAGCACTAAAATATCAAGCCTGCGGCACCCTGACCATAACAATTACACAATGAGGGAAACTTAAAGGGCCCAAATCTTGAATTTTCCTTGCATTCGATTGTCATTATTACAAAAGTAATTGGACATGTTTGGATATTCTAGTCAGATTCTACAAGAAATGGTTTTTCAGAAAGATGTGACACATGGTCTTTATTAAATTTGCTACAATTTTACAAGGAAAATATTGTAAGTTAGCTGGAATCAATATATTTCTGTTGAGGTTTTACTTATTTAAATCATAGTTTAATAGATGTTGTAGATGCAATTCTAGAGAACCTTCATTACCTACCATATTGTGAAATTAAGTTAGATTTTGTACATCAAAAATTACCCGAAAACCTAATTAAACAGTAAATCTCTTCAGTGACGTCTTCAGAATGAAATCATACCTGACGTGCGTATTCAAATATAATTTTAAATGTATACTATACACTACTGTATGAAAGTCATTTAATGCCTGCCTTTTATTTGGCAAACTGCGAAGATTCAATTAAAGAAATGGAAATGTTTTACTGAGACAAGTGCTGAAAGATACAAGGAGCCTAAATAAAGGAGCTCCGCCCACTCAGCATTCAGTTCCACCAGTATACTGATCACCGCCTGATCATCTGGAATTGTCTGCTCCTGGTTCTTCACTGGTTCAGGGCTTCAGTTCGAGTCCTGGTCACTGTGTGTCATTCCTTTGAAACTGGTCAGGTTCGGGGACTGGACTAGAAATGAGAGGCTTTGAAAGTCCTTCAGGAAGCCTGGAGAATTGTTCCTCAAGAACACATTAATATACAAGAAAGAAATGAAGGGAGACCTAAGACTTGCACAGTACTGCATCTGTAAGAATATCAGTGATCAGTTCAGAGTGATATCTATAGTTTTAAAAAAGGAGTCAGTTCACATGTAGTGTCTCACTTTTTCCAGTATGAGCCATTTGCTAGTTTTCAAATAAAGGAGACTTAGGAACTCAAGCAGGATTTCTATCAGCTTTAAAGCCACATGGGCATATATGGAAAATGTAGGACTAAGTTGGATGTCCTTGTCAATAATTCTTGGAGAAATACACTTTAGACACCAAACCTGTCTTGGGTGATGGACCACATTTGCTGTAAGGAGAAAACTGTCACTATCAATGATATGATTACAACATATGTGTGATTTATGCTGCACTATGTTATGCTACAAGTCAGTGTGACTTCAGACCCAAAGGACAGGGCAGATGAAGTTTGTCTCATTTCTCATTGTCTCTCTTTCAAAGGGTCATCTCCCTCTCGCTTGTTGCTCGCTGTCTATGTGTGACAGTCTGCTCTCCTTGTCATCATTTCACAGGATCCTCTAATGGGCCAATAAATCTGTCATCTCCAAGCACTGGTAGTGTCATCACTGCTGAAAAGAGGAAGGACGCTGTTTCTAGGGGATGTCAAGAGCCAGGTGGAGAAAGCCTCGTGAGGGATGTTTAACCCATTAAGCTCTAGTCTTACTTCAGTTTATTTTTCATTCAGTTACTACAAGCCTCTTCCCTGGACCCCTTCCATCACAGGATTTGCTGCTCTTCACACAGAAAGAGTTCTTTACATGGTGCCACAGAAGAACCATTCTCGGTTCTCTAATGAGACTTTTTTTGAAGGTGGTTATGTGAGAACCTTTTTTGGAATTTGAAGGACCTACACATCTATATACACACATTTCATTAAAAGATTTCATCTTTTTAAAATCTGTTGGTGATAGTTTTTATGCTCAGGTCTGGCATGTTAGGGACAGTTCTGGAAACTTCTTTTTTTTTTTATCTTTCACTGATTTCCCCCGGCCTCCCCTTCCACGAGATATTTGAAATCTTCTACCCCTTTAGCCCTTTTAGATTCACACAAGAATAAAATGTGCAAGTCAGCTTAGGTGTGTGTGGGTAGTTGCTTGTGTTTTTAGTGAATGTTAATATCTCTCGTTAAACGGTACTACTGTCAGCGAGAGCCTTAGTAATGGCTTTGGTTGAGACAGGAGTGGCAGTAGGGGAGACGAAAGTAAAGTGTGGCCATATTATAAACTGATACATTTGATATACTGTATCAGCATTGGACGTTTTTGTGTAATATTCTGTTAAACATGCTTATACTGTATGGGGTTTTCTGCCATGGACAAATGAAAAGCTTACATTTAATGGTCATTTTGCCAGGAAGTTAATTACAAAAAAAAATAGCATTTAGAAATGATTAGTTGCACTCTAAATGAGTATATTGTGACCATAAACAGTTGCGTTTTAATTTCTCAGTATCTTGAATAGGATTCTGTAAAACTCTTTCACCCAGGCATCATTTATGCAGGAACATGTTTGTGGGGCAGTGCATAAACAGATGGACAGAGAGAAGTGAACAGTGAAAGAAAGATCTAAGTGATAGAGAATGCTGCTCAAGGCATGAAGCACAGAGAAAGATTTAGTGACAAACGAGGAGTAGGAAGGTGTGAAATGAAGAAGAAGCCTATGCAGCTATCCTTGCCTGAATACTGCTGCCTTCGTTCCATCTAAAGCTCTGTTAAAATTCTTAAAATTCTCAAAGGAAACACCTATGTGATGAACCCTAGCACTGAGTGAGAACTACAACGAAGTGGATGCTCTATAAATCCTCCCTCTGCAGCGTAATCACACCATCACTGGCCAGACTAATTAAGTTAATCTACTTAGCCACAGAAATGATCCCCACTGCTTATGCTGTGTGTGTGCGATTCACGTGTAAATCCATAAATCACTTTAATTGCTCACACCAAATCTGCCTCACATTTAACTTCCCTTATAATACTGGCCACTCCAGAATCAGTGATCTCTGACCCTCACCCTTCTGTTCTCATTGCTATTGAACTTCGGCACAGAGTGAGAATTCATCACCCACAATGATGAATCATTTGGCTTAAACTGAAATGAAGAGGTTAGCATGTGATCCAACACATATGCAAGTATGACTCAATGCTGGACCCCTAGGTTCATATCAAGCAAAAGCATTTTGATCAGAGGCAGCTGGTATAAATGTGTTAGTTGGGCTAACGCTCCCTCTCTTACAAGAAGAAAGCTTTAATCTTTCTCATCCCCATCATTTTACTTGATGCTGTAAAATGGCTAGAAGCTGATTGTGTTGGACTCCTGATGACCAACAGGCAACACCAACTTGAACATGTGGTAAGAAACTTGACTAAGATGGGACTGATGTACCTCTAGCTCAACATGTTGACTGAGTCTGTCTGCAATTCTCTGTCCACCTTGTTTTTACAAATAACACATGTAGATTTGTTCTCAGATCAGTACATGCAGGGGCAGGTGTATATATACTTGTCCCTGGCCAATGATTAAAATTTTAATCGCGATTAATTCTATGATATTCCATATCTATTTCTATGTATATTAGGGCTGGGAATTTAACGTGTTAATTAGATTAATTAATCACAGAAAAAAATAATGCGTTAATATTTTTAACGCA
>JBBPDB010154507.1:0-14006 GCA_037974465.1 Brachypetersius altus
GTTTCACTTTTTGAATGGAATTAGTGAAATAAATCAACTTTTTGAAGATATTCTAATTATATGACCAGCACCTGTAAGCCTAAATGAGGTAAATGGGCCGCAGTGCTGAATTATTAATGAACTACTAAGAATTATTTAGTGTTTACTATGAATTTATCATGAATGATTATAAATTACTCATTAGCTATTCTGAATTAGTCAGTAACCACCATGAATTAGTAATTATGAATCATTCAGTATTTGCAATAAATTATTCAGCATATTCCCTGTATTAGTTGTAACTACTAGGAACTATTGCATAACAACTATAAACTCAAATGCCAGGAATGAAAGGCCTGTTTTCTTTTTTTTTGCTTCAAATTCATACACAGCCTGACAGAATTCAGTCCAAACTAACTAACAATGTCAATTTGTATTCACCCAAGTCCTTTTCCCTTTAAATACTGCATTAACTGCATGGAGTGTATCAGTCCTGTCCTTCAGACTGGGGGTTGTTCTATAATGGAAACCTTGTTATTTATAGGCATGTTGAGTCCAGGATCACTTTTGTTCAAAAACATTCAATGCCCAATTTTGCATGCACTCATGCAGCCTCCGCTCTTTTTACTTTTTATAACAATCCCCTAAATTGTCTTAAAACCCCCCTAGGTTGAGAGCCACTGCCCTAGAACAGCAGAGTGAATCCTGAAGCCCAAGGCTGCACCTAAAACGGTTCCCTCTTTGTCTTCCAGTGCACTAAATAAGCTATAAAAGCCCATTAGCACATGCCCTACATTTTAGCACATGCACTATATTTCATTTCCTTTTGCACAGAGGCCAGCTCACGTGCAGCAATGCCTGTCAGGAGAGGGCCAAGCAGTTGCTCACAGAGTCACCTGGGTCAGAGCTCAGCCCACTCCTGCTCATCCAGGCCTGACTCAACGTGACCCGACGGAGACAGGCCTGTCTGCCGCCAGCACGCATGCAAATAATTGTTGCTGCCCTAAAAAAGAGACCAATTTTTTTTCCTCTTCAAGGTCTGACTGAACTGACAAACAGGAGAAAGGCACTGTGAGATGCTTCTCATGAGGGGTTTCAACAACAGTGACACAACCATGCTGTAATTAGACCCACAGCTCATTAAAGCAAGCAGAGAACTTCAATTTATTTTTAAATTATATACTATTAGGATTTTATATTTTATTATTATTTCAATTCCAGGTCAAATCTTGGTCCAGAAACAAGATAAAGATCAGTTAAGTCTGTATTCATATTTTCGTATATGTAATTCAATGCAAAACTCACTATATAATGAATTATGACTGTGGTGGGCCGGCGGCCCGCCCAGGGTGAGGCCTTGCTTCGCGCCCATTGGACCCGGGATAGTCTCCGGGCACCTGAGACCCTATTGAGGATTAAGTGGTTACAGGAAGTGAGTGAGTGAGTAATGCTTTATGAAAATGAAGGCTCAATCCCTTCACTTCAAGGCCAATTATTCAGTTATTAATTATAAGACTTATTACTCAGTAAAGATATGAATTATTCAGCAAATGCAAGAAATTATTCTCCATTATCTGTTATCATAATTACTGTGAATTATGCACGACCTATTATAACTGATTCAGTAGCTACTGTGAATTATTTATCCGCTATTATAAATTGTTTAGTAAATGCCCTGAATTCATATATATTCATTCGTGACTATTATACAATATTCCATAACAAATATAAACTAATTGGTGTGATGAATGGAAGTCTGACAGAGAGCTTTAAACAGGCTGGAACTGATCCAAATCCATACGTAGATCCAACTGGAACCCCACCATCACCAGACTAAACTACTCAAAACTCCACGTTCCCAGTGATGGCACTTGTTAAGTGTCTATGCAGCAACAAAGGCAGTCATAATCAAATCAATCATATGTAGCCTAACCACCAATGATCCAAAAGTTATGTACAATTCTACTCATCGTGAACATCCAAATGTTTGAAGCCTGAATACACTTTATAGAACACACTGCGTTCATACTGACCTAGAGGACCTGAAAGAACTCGAATAATTATATTAGAGATAAATGCGGGCCAAAAGATTCCTTGGTGTTTAAAAGCTTATTTTGACCAAAAGAACTCCATTAGGATTCTTGGTTTCTGACTCAGATTATCGTTCGTATTGCGCCGTGTGGTGGCCGCAGCCTGAAAACCTCTGAAAGTAGCCTTTATAATGCTAGTCTGCCACTTGCTGACCCTGTGCAATAGCCTGAGGACAGATAATGGTGCTTCATGACTTTCTAAAAAAGAAAAACATAGAAGGAGTATTTACTGGGAAAGCTCAACACACTGGAGCTCATTGACAGCAGGTTCAGCACGTCTCAGTACCAGAAAGCGGCACAGCGATACAGTCCACTCTGCCTTGCAGCAACAAAAGCATTAAATGAATAAGTAAACACAAACTGGTCGAGTCATGGTGTGTAGAAACACTGCTTGGTAGATACTCTTTCCATCCATCTTCCCAGGATCTACCTCACTGAAGTATGTAAAGCACTCAGAGGTGTACCTTACTTTTGGCATTATGGTGTAATTGTGATGCATTTTATCCGTGCCTAAACGATGTACACGTTTTAAACATATTGAATTTAAGGATGCACACAGTAAATTGGATGCATTTCTATTTACGTGTATGTGAAAACCCGACCCTCTGAACTGATAAGCTATGGAGATGGCCTAGATCTAAACAGCAGCCCCTTTTTCTTCCCAGTGCTATATGACAGGCTTTGTCTTTTCAGCAACATAGCCATAATCTCCTGGGAACTGTTGGGACGGGGGGTTGTTTTTTTTGTCTGTACTGAATCAATACTATGTGAGATCCAAAGCAACAAAACCCACCAGGCTGTTCCTTTGAGATTTCCACGTGTACACAGAAACCCAAGCTTAATCTGCAATAAGATATGTCTTTATGTTTCCCTCATGATGTGTGGAGATGATTGATCCCACAATTTGAGTCACTTGTTGTAGGTATAAGCATAAAGCTGTCACGTTCACCTTGACGGTAACACACCCTTAAGAGGCATAATAGATCTTGGTTGTGTAAAGCGATAGCCCCCAAACTAGGACATCTACTATCGCTGCCATGCTGACACACCTGATACACTGTTTAGATCTCTCTTCCTGGAATCGTGACCTTGCAGTCGTTTCTTCTTTTGAGCAGGAAGGAACTCCTGAAATTCAGCAAGAGGATTGTTATTGTGTTCTGACCCACGTCCCTCTTCCCACTCTGTATAATTAGTATACTTCTCAAAGACAAAGAGCAATTTTCAGTAAGATGGTGCTCTACAAAAAAAGTAAACCATATACAACAAATAGAGGAAAGCACTGGATCACTGGCTTCCTAATAACAACTGACGTTTCTCACTGGCACAAGGAACCGTGCTGTACTACAAATAAATGTTTTTCTATTACAAATAAAGCATCCCGTAACCAGGTCATACCCGAGCTGCTCGATGGCATGGCCAAAAACGTGCCGCAGCCGAACTGACTGCAATACTGCAATGTTTTCATTATATGGAAAGAGGTCATTGTTGTTATTGTCTACGCAAAAAACAGCAATGGAGACACAAACTAACAACTGGACAGTTGATAAAGTACAGGCACTACTATCTGTTTGGGGTTGAAGATACATTTCGGTGGGAGTTTTCTCTTTAATGCATTTTTTCTTTAATGCTATTTACATTTACAGCATTTAGCAAACACTTTTATCCAAAGTGACTTCCAATTCGCTAACTACAGGGGACAGTCTCCCTGGAGCAACTCAGGGGGAAGGGTCTTTCTCAGGAACCCAGTGGTGGTATTCTGAAGGTAGGATTCGAACCCATGACCTCTTGGTCCACAGACAAATATCCAACCCACTAGATCACCAGAAATGTGACAGTGTAGCAGGACATATTAATCGCTTGTATAAAGAACATGAATTAAAAAAAATAAAGTCAAACCAGACTGGAAATAATAAAAGATCACAACAACAAAAGCAGCTCAGACAGAAAATCTTTTCGCTGGTTCGACTCCATGGACACATCAGAAACACCACTGCTGGGCTGAGATGCTCTGAGAGGAGAGACCTGTCTGTATCTATATTTGAAAATGTTCCACCCCAGTCACATTAATACTCGAGTTCTTTCAGAGAAAACCGTCAGCAGGTTAACGGCTTGTAAAATCTTCATCGCTCAACAGCAAAGCATTAATAGCAACATACTAAGTTGCATACAGAATTACCCAGCGCAAGAAACCACACACACATGCCCCAGAGCATCAGATATGGTGTCATAAAGAAGAAATGAATGCTACTAGGTTGTCTGAATAATGTTACACCTAGGGTTTTTCTGTCATTGTTTTGTTCTGTCATATTTCTTTCTGCCAGATGGCGAATGATTCTGCTGTAGCCTGCTGTTTAACCGAATATTGACCAAAAGATTGCCCTCATAACTACATACAATATACTGAAGAGGAAAAAGCAGCTGTTTTCGGGACAGTTATGCGATAAATGTGCACTTCTATCCCTGCAAAGATGATGCTGGCTAATGTAGAGTGACTATGGTAATGTAATGATGGCAATAGAGATGTCTATTTATTTATATATTCATGGTTAGTCCCGATTTCCTTTGCACTGTTCTTTTTCCTATGTCTGATTGGTGCCAGTTACAGTCTGTGACCCTTGTGCTTTTTTTCGCAAAAAAGCAACCGTAGTTTCATTTATTATTGCATTTAATGAGGAAAAAATGTAGACTTTAAACCTTGTGCTTGAACCAGTCATGCACTGTGGCCCACCCTGCACCGCACAACACTGCAGTGCTTTATTCTTCATCCCATAGTTGCTAAATATTGAGCAGCATTTTACTACACACTACACTCGGGCCCACTTAGCTGTTTGTAATGCAAAAACCCATTTGACTCAAAAGACCTCATGCTAGACTCAGATCTCAAGAAGGTGTTTTAATCAGAGCCTGGTTGACAACACTAAACACATACATACATTTGAATACACTCTCTGTAACATTAGCATGGCCTTTATTAGCATTGCTAGCTCTCATATAATAATGTCAACTTCATCACTATGGAATAAAAATGGTTTTAGTCACATGGTTTGTGGAAAACAATCGGCAATCATATTTTTGTAATTCCAGTAAATGAAGTGTTTTCTACGACCCAATTGAGAAAAAACTCAGCAAATATGGTTTATTCAGTGAATGCTGGAGACTTTTGGAGCTGCCATTTTTGGAGTGCAGTCTACGATTTCTGTACGAGTTTAACTACTGTGTCAGGGTGAAACTTTGCTGGACACACAACAACATGGCACATGTTAAAAAATTACACACAAACATTCACTCACACTCTCAGAAAGATAATCATAGACAATGGTAAAACTAGGAGTGTAAGAAAAAGAAATAAAAAGAAAAAAAGCAGTCTAAAAACAAAGCTTTATTTAAAAAAAAATGCACCTCAAAGCAGCTTTGTTTTTTAATAGCTCCTCCCACCTTCGGGATATATCACCAAAGAGGGGCTTTCCTAGTCTTTAAACCGTTCCGGAGACCAATGTGGTACCAACGAAGGAGCAGAATAAGCACGTTTGTGTGAGATGTAGGGACTTTTCATTCTGGCCAGAATATCCCTTTAACAGGGTATAAGTTACATAGAAAACATGGATTGCTAACAGAGAACTTTGGCGTACAATTCTGTGTGCTTTCAAGTTTATGGTTAAGAAGAGGTTGCGGTCATGCAGGTGTTTAATGCTACAGTCTAACTCTTCCGGCAGTTTCCATAAAAGCCAAATATGGTGCTGTCTATCCAGCTGCGGAACTTGGCCACAGCGGTGTAAACTCCAGGGTACTGTGGAACCGCACAACCGTTGCCCCAGGAGACGATGCCATAGAGCCGACCTTCGCATACCAGCGGACCCCCGGAGTCCCCCTGCGGAGAGAAGTGAAATATTAAAGCTCTGGTGCAATCAACTAAGGGTTCATATTATTACACAGTAAAACGTATTGAAATCACAGAAAAAGTGGTGAAAGGACACACTGCAGACTTTACAGTTACCCACTGTAAAAACTACAGCCGGGCAGAGGTTGATTTGAAGTGGCTGCAAGATTTGTAGGAAGGGTGAGAGGACTAATGCCTTTGCTTCATTTACAGGAATCCAAGAAATGAAACTGCTTGTTACCAAATATTACCAAATCTTTGTTATGGGTGTAATGTAATAATTTGATAAGATATTTCATGATGAAGTGAGATACACAATGAATTACATTAAATTACATGTTCGTGTCCAAATCTCTGATTTGTTCTATTAGTTTTGTTATCAAGGAATTAAAAACAGTACATTAGAAAGTATAATTTACATACAAAAACATGTACAAATATATCAAATATATTCAACTATTCTGTTTGCAGCAGTTTACCCTGAAATACTTTGCCCATTCCCCCTGAAGTGTTTCATCCCAAATGAGGCACAATACAGCCAATCAGAACAGAGGCATTTTACACCTATCAGTCTTATAGGCACAGAAACCAAAACAGACGGTTTAAGAGATAAATATTTTTTTTGATAAATTTTTTTTTTATAAAACCACAGCACTGTTCTTTCTGTGGACCTCGGGGGAATAAAATGAAACACAAGAATGTAGGATGTGGTGCCTGTGGCCTGCTTTAACACCTACTGAGAAAGTAGGTGAGAAAAAACCCTCTGGGTAAGAATGACAAAGCAGTATGAGACTGTCATCAGGACTAGAGTGGTACCATGTATTTGCCTATTAGAGCTAAAGAGCAAAAATTTCTGTTTTTAATTTGTCCTGATTAGACTGCATTATCAGACAGTGCCAAAAACCCGCCTGACTTGAATGACATCATGCTAATTTCAGATTTTTAGGGGTGTTTAAATCAAAGCCTTTGTTAAATACAATATAATACAATAAACAAAAGAAAAAGTGAATGAACAATATAAGAATAAAGCATTAAATGAACTCTTTATCCAAATTAATAAATGAAAGGTAGTAAGGAACATTAAGTGTGATGGTGGGCATAGGCTTAATTTTTAATTAACTGCTACTAGCATTGGCAGAAGCCAGGAAATTTTGATAGGGGGGCGATCATTATTTGCCTGAAACATCCTTTTTAATTTCTCAGGTGACCCAAGTAAACTTGAGTGATCTGACTGGTGCAACAACAGTGGTGTGCCAGAGCATCCTCCCACAAGCATACATCAAAAACATATAACAAAACACACTGACCCCTCCCCCTTGGCTACTGTTGCTCTGTCTGGCAAGCTTTTGAGACGTGTATGCCAACAAGTTAACAAGAAACCCTTTTTTTGCTTGCCAGACTTTCAGTCATTTGGGAATTCAGGGTAACATTACAAATTCCCCACACTTTATTCTACGCTAAGTTACGACTGGACACTCTGTTTTCAGTTTCACAAGCTGAACAAAGACAGATGAAGTCAGATCAGTTGTCTTTTGCCCACCCAACAAGAAGGGTGATGCAAACCAATATTAAGATGTTTGGGAATTCAAGCTGTCTGGCTTTATGTAATTAAACAAGTAACTAAACAAACCTGACGACAGTCAATTCTTCTCACGTATCAATGTCAGTTCAGTTTTAGCCATAAAAAGTTATCTTATATTGTGCCAACTAAGACAAGCTTTACAAAACGCTGACAAATATCCTTTTTAAGCTAATGAGAAATTAGACAATCACCTGTCAAAAAAAGAGCCAGATGTAAATATGAGCACAGGCACAGAACTAAAAGTGCACTGACGAGTGCTCAGAATGAGCCTGAGCTCCGTCCAGTGACTGTGACTGTGTGAAATACACACTGCAAACAGTACAATGATAGGCTTGTCAACAAGCTTAAAGTAATACAGAAAATGAAAGTCCAGTGATGAAGAGATAGTGGTATTAAGAAATAGAATCTTCATACTTTTTGCTCCCCTCCCTCATAAAGGGAGGCACATTTCATGTTATTTGAAAACACACAGACTACAAACTGGGTTTGTGTGCCAGCTGTGTAGATGTCTATGGAATGAGTCGGCACACTGAGCTCTCGATAACAGTACTTTGCATTCATTGTCATGCGTAGTGAAGTATTCCTTTACTGTTTTCTTTTCAAAGTAATGCATCAAATGTGTAACTTACACTACATGCATCTTTTCCTCCTGCAACGTAGCCAGCACAGATCATGTTGTCTGTAATTGTCCCATTGAAGGAGTCAATGTTATTGCACCTGGCGTTCGACACTATAGGCAACGTGACGGTTTGGAGAGATGTTGGGATTCCCCCAGTGGGAGTGGTGAACCCCCAGCCGGACACTCTACACACTCGCCCCTCAGCCATGGCGGCCCCCTGACGGGGCAGTGGGGCGACGGACACGTAGTCATTCAGGACCACCGGTGTCTGCAGCTGCACAGAGACAGAGCGAAATTGCCCATTATTCTTCCACAGCCAAACAAAACAAGAAAGTAAAACAGATGAGGGACACTGAAAAGAAAATAACCAATGCGTGACCCATGTGAACAGTACTATTTTTCCAGCAGTGGAACGAGTTTAGGTAGTAAAAGGGCAATAAAGAGTGAAGGCATCACTTCCTCTGTAGGTAATTATGTCACAAAGTATAAGAGAAGCTAATTGCTTGTGTTAGAGAGACAGAGAAACCGATCAATTGGCAGCACAAACATCCAACCAGTTCACTGTTCACTGCAATGCATAGTGCAAAGAGTTTATTTAAAACTGGAATTAAAGTCCAAGAATGAGCACATGAAAACTATCAGTATTTCATTTGCAACTGCCACTTTAACTCTTCTGTCCTGCCGCACCTTACCCGCATTTACAGCTGAGTCCTTCCAACAAAAGCTGCTCTCACTGACATTATGTTTCTCTTCATAGAGACACTAAAGCCCTATTTCAGCTGGGTGGTTTCATCAGGGGAGGTGCTGTGATTGAAGCAATTGCAACGTGATGCACTAGTTTAATCCAATACAAATCTATAATGGCTTCAGCTTTTTTAGTTATGATTCCAAAACGAAGTAACATCCATCATTTGCCGAACTGTCAATTTGTTTGGACTTTTGTTTGGCTGCTGAGCTCGATTCAGCTAAGTCTAAAACCAACTTGATAGTCTAACCCCAAATCATGATATCACCAAGACCTGCTCTAACAGCCTGGCCAGCAGAAACATTGTCCAAACAGAGAAAACAGGTTCTAACAACAGGGTTGCACACACGCTGTGGGTGTTAAATGTAGGCCTGTAATTGTTATTGATTAAAATGAGCTAATTGTGCTTGGTGCAGTTGCTCTTAGTTCTGCATCCTTGGAGTTTTAATTGTGTCTGATTTAAAAAATCTGGCCAAATTTTAGTCCAATCCCAAACATGACCTGAGAATTTTCTGTACATGTCCAACCTCACCCTACACCCGACAGCATCACGTTTTATCCCCCAAACGAACCAATTTCTTTTTGACAGTGATCTGAGCCAGCTCTACATCACTAAATAAAACCTAAAGAAGTAAAGCATTGACTATCTGAATATTATATAATACCACCAATAGAATAAAATATAACACAAAATAAAACAATATTCTAATATACAATAATCCGAAATGGCCAATTTTTTTTCTGTATGTAGCTAAATCAAACTATATCAAACAATATCACAAAATTCCACAATCTGCTGTTTTCATGCTAATGTGGCCAGATGTGGCCCTTCACCTGTTCATCTTTACATAGAAAGCTCTTTCTATACACAGAATATTACATTCAACAAAGACCATTTTTGTCATATTTCTTTATAGCACCACTAATCTGTACTTGAACTGAGTCACATTTTCCATTTTTCCTCGAGGCCTTTATGTGAAATTCTGTCACAACTCAAGTATGATCAATTAAAAAAACGTTTTATGGCCTTGGAAGTAAAGAAATAACATAAAGGAAGAGAAAATCACCATCATACAAACCATACAATCATTCAAAAATGAGATTTAAGACTGATGAACGCTCCTCGTGTTTAAACATTAGAGCATGGTTTCTGTGAAAATAATAGTGTGCCAAATAGGTGAAATGATTCAGCCACCAATCTGAGGTCTAAAGACGCTGAAATGCCAAGTGCACCAGCAGCGCAAACAACCCTGTTCTTTTCAGCCTCCACTAATGAGACAGGCTTTTTTCTTTAGGGTCGCTTATTTAGTTATATAAGCGACATTAAAAGGAAAGCAAAATGCACTGTTCAGAAGTATGGAGCTCTGAGTAAACTTCAGCTGAACCGGCAGAGTCATGCAAATGAAACTCCTGGGTGTGAGTCTTATGAGGATACAGACCAAATGAATTTTTTTCCTTTCCTGCTTTTGTGCAAAATTTGACTGATTTGAACAGACTTGGTATTTTTCCTGGAAAATCAATGATTCACTGACATTTGCTTTCAGTGGACTGAGAAACCCCTCCTGCTGAAGCCTGAAAGGCTTTCTTCTAAACATCAAAACCACCATGAAACACCAGCCACTATCATAACACTGACTGAAGTAATGAGAGCGAACGCTTCACCAAACCTCTACTGAAATCCTGTTTACATTCCTAACCCCCTGATTACGAACCCCATCTGCAAAATAATCAGTACACTTTCTGAAAACGCAGTAGTAAAATTAAGTCTGAAATTTGGTAGAAAAGATCTTCCGGGTTTTCACTGACGAACGAAATTGTGTTTGGGAAACATGAACAAATTTAGAAACTGATTCCTGCAAAACACTCCAAAAATATAGTGACAGAGGCAAAGTAAGAATGAAAAGTTTATACAAGTGACTTTCTGGAAGGTTCCTCAGTTAGCAGGTTAAGCAGGGTCAGACTGACCTTCTGGCGTATCGGGCAATTTCCTGGCGGGCCACATACAGAATGTTCTCTGTTTTTCCCAAATATTCATTAAAAGATTCAGCTGCATCAGTTTTGACTGGGTAAGTTCACGATTTATTGATCATTACTTTAATGATTACAGTAACCCGTTTTATGCGGATCAACACTCGCAGATTCAGTCTAACACAGATTTTTTCTGAGAACCGAATTATATTACTACCACCAGCCCAGCGGTGGCGGTAATACACTGAAAAGTTGTCAACCATCATAAAAAGAAGAAGAAGAAGCTGCTGCAGCATGTAGCATAACTGCTCAGTATCCTGTGCTCGTATTTTAGTGTTTTAACACCCCCCCCATTTTTCAACACTTATCTCAGTTTATTTAGTATTAGTAAGCTGTGTTCTGTGTTCTGTTATTTCAATGTTTCTTTTGAGTCTTTGCATGCTGCTAATGCTAATTGCTATTTTTTTTTAACCAATAATGTTTTCTGATTCTGATTATTTATTTACCTTTACAGTTTCTTAACGGTAATGCATTAAACTGAGTGTTCTGGGAGCAGATTTGGGGGCATATTTGAGTTAACACTATTACACTATATAGGCATTTTTTATGTTTGGTTTTTTAACCAAAACACAACAATGCAGTTTTTCACTATATGCAGGTGCTCTTGAAACACAACCCCAGCAAAAAGCAGGGGATTACTGTACTACTTTTATTGAACACTACTTTGTTGGTATACATATTCATAGTAGCGCAAAGATGGGCGGCGAGCGTAGTTGTATGTGGTGGGCCGCTCTAGCCCGGGTAAACTTGCCTCTGTTCCAACGTTTTGGAGTGTGACATCAATTTCTAAACTTCTTTAAACTTCTTAACAAACAGAATGAAGTTTGTCAGTGAAAACACTGAACCTAAATCTCTTCTCTGCCCCTTTGCCTGCTAAATAAAGGTAATTAACCAGACTACAGATATTAGCATTTATTGCATTTAAATTTTACAGCATTTATCAGATGCTTTTATCCAAAGCGACTTACATTTCCTAACTACAGGAGACAGTCTCCCTGGAGCGGTTTCGGGTTAAGGGTCTTGCTCAGGAACCCAGTGGTGGTGCTGAAGGTAGGATTCGAACCCATGACCCACTACCACCCCAAAGTTGCATTTTTTGAAAGTGTTCCATCTTCTTTGGAAATGGGGTTTGTACATTTGATGCTTTTTGGTCTGCAAAGCAATTTTATTGGGATAGTCTAACTTGAAAACAGACAGTACATGGCGATCCCATGTCTCTGCAGTGCTGAGAGTGTAAATATACATTTATCATACGTGAACACACCACAGCACACAATGTGAACCCTCTGTATTTAAACCATTCACCAAGTGAAGCAGTGAGCAGCACGGAACACAGTGCCCGGGGAGCAAGGGAACCTCAGTGGGGGCACTGGCAGTTCTGGGATTCAAACACACAACCTTCTGATTGCAGGGACAACTCTTTAACAAGAGCCCCAACAGCAATCCACTGCCCACACAATACCTGCTCACTGGTGCGGGCCTGCTGTAGTAAGGGGGCTACAAATGATGAACAGATGAACTACTGTGTGTAATTGTGAAATACACTAGTGTACATTTGATGTAGGTGTATCTGATAAAGCGTCTTGTCTTATTTATCTGTGTGCCAATAATTATGCGGCTTATATTCTGACAACAGAGGTGATGATTAAGAATTGTTAAAGTAGATTAAGCGAATAATTGTGAATAAAAAGGACTGAATGAATGGAAGCCGTTCGGCTGATACGAAGCAGTTGAGCTCAATAATCGCTCCATGCATTTTGAATGCGTCACAAGGATCAATGACAGATAATTGCAACTAATGAGTTTGAGAAGCAGGTCAAGTCACACGACGGTATTGATTTCACTGTCTCACCTTCAGCGCCAGGGTGTGTCTGACCTGGCGGCTACCTTAATCAGCACCTTGTCATTCACCTTAATCAAGGTCCCTTACCTTAATGAGCATGATGTCTGCATCGTTGGTGGTTTTGTTGTACTGCGGGTGAGGTATCAAGGCGTTTGTCGTGCGGTACTGTTCCGTGCCCTCATACACGCCCAGAGAATAATCTCCAGCTACGATCCTCATGTTCCCAGACCTGCGGACAGTACACAGACAGTGTGGTCAGGAGAGAGAGGGCAGTTTCCACTGAGTGGCTCCTGCAGTGTAAAGTAAGTGCCAAAGCAGATTTCTGTGTTTATTCTTGACAAATATGGGATATATGCATAAACAACGCACGATAAAAAGCTTTTACAAACAGCTAGAAATGTATTCATTTCCTTTTTGTGTTGCAAACCTAGTTCACAAACTTAATCATGTATATTATTCTTTTTACATAATATATGACCTGATGACTGCACATTTATGTATGAACAGAGCAAAATGAAATCAGACTGAAAAAGCATGAACAGTTTCAGAAAAGATTATTATTTATTATTCTTATTGACTTGAAATGATTTTGAACTTAAATTCCATAGTTATACTATTAAGTGGCTGCTAATAAGTGGCTTCTAGTGCTTATAGAGTCTGCTTTGCTGTTGTCTTCATCTGGTAAGCTTGTTTAAGTCCATCTCTGTAATTAGGTGTCTTTCAGCAAACTACACTCGGCTAAGTATCCTTTCCTCTCTACTTTATTTTACAAATAATGTGCATCACACCTATACCTGTTCACATTCTGGCCCAAGAAGATACTTCCCCCGTTGTCGTTTAGAAATTGATGTCACACTCCAAAAACATTGGGACAGAGGCAAGGTTACCACTGGGTCACTTCTATGCTTATGATACACAACCTATTCTCTCTTTCCCTTCCAACAATAACCAGCCTTCAACATGTATCTCAGACTGTCTGGCTGACATCTCCTCTTGGATGGTGGGCCATCACCTCAAGCTGAATCCCAGCAAGACCGAGCTCCTCTTTATCAAAGGGAGGCCACGATCTCTTAGTTTCCGTCGGGAACTCGGTTATTGTCCCTTCTAAGAAGGTAAGAAATCTTGGTGTTACGCTTGATGAAGATCTGTCTTTCTTGCCGCAGGTTGCCCAGATCTCTAGAACATGCAGATACCTTCTCTACAACATCAGAAGAATCCGACCCTTCCTCACCACAAAAGCTGC
>JBBPDB010154527.1:0-14005 GCA_037974465.1 Brachypetersius altus
GAGAGATAGAGGGAGGGAGAGAGAGAGAGAGACAGAGGGAGAGAGAGAGAGAGAGCTGGAGAGATATAGAGAGAGATAGAGCGAGAGAGAGAGTGAGAGAGAGAGTGAGAGAGAGAGAGAGCTGGAGAGATATAGAGAGAGATAGAGAGATGAAGAGAGATAGAGGGAGAGAGAGAGAGAGACAGAGCGAGAGACAGAGCGAGAGATAGAGAGATAGAGAGAGAGCTAGAGAGAAATAGAGAGAGAGATTGACAGAGAGAGATAGAGCGAGATAGAGAGAGAGATATATAGATATAGAGAGAGAGATAGAGGGAGAGAGAGAGAGAGAGATAGAGAGCGAAAGAGAGATAGAGGGAGAGAGAGAGAGAGAGAGATAGACAGAGGGAGGGAGAGAGAGAGAGAGAGCTGGAGAGATATAGAGAGAGATAGAGGGAGAGAGAGAGAGAGAAAGAGCGAGAGATAGAGTGAGAGAGAGAGAGAGAGAGAGAGAGAGAGAGAGAGGAGGGGGTAGAGAGAGAATAGAGAGACAGAAAGAGAGAAACAAAAGTGACAGCGTGAGAAAAGAGAGTGAGCAACAGAGGAACACAACCCTGGGAGTTTACACACCTAATGGCCAAAAAAGGATTTCCACTGTGAATTTCATCATTAATTATTAAAGCCTATTGGTCACATGGGACTACAGAAAGTCTACATCTGAATGCGAGCAACATGTAACTAAACCAACCAGACCTTTTAGGTCTTCATCCGTGACAAACTATGCTACATTTCCCCACTTTAGGCCAATCAAAACACGGGCAGAAAGGGTTACATTCAATTCTAATATAACGGACACTGTAACTACAGCGTAACACTGTTATTACCTCCTAATATTACATCAAAACAATCACCGTAGGCTTAGTGTAAGTGTAAAACCGAGTATGCATATCAGAGGAAGGCCCTCGCGAGGAGCCTGGAACACTTAGGTACACTAAGCCCACGGTGGGAGCGCTTAGCTGCTCCAGTGCTGGAGCTTGCCTGGTTCCCTGCTGCGTGGGACAGCGGAGCGAGAGAAGTGTGAACCCATGCTGCACACACGCCCACCTGTATCCTGCTGGCTAAAATAGCCTCCGCGCTGCAGGCTGCCGCGAGGAGGAGGAACGCAAACACGCCGCTCAAACCGAGGTACGAGGAGATCAAGCACTTCATTATCCAACTCCAGAAACGACCTAAACATCCTATTTGACATCACTTGAGCGTATACCGATCACTATGGCCTCGTTTACGCTGCAGGTCTTGATGCTCAGTTCTGATTTGTTGCCTGTATCCGGTATTTTTGACCTTCTGTTTACACGTTTTTAAATTGTGACCCAAATCCGATTCGCTTGTTTACACTCGCTGTAGCAAAGGGGGGTTGCTACGCCACACAGTAGCCGAGATGGACGAACGCGGAATACGCTTAATGCTGGCTCTGAGATATCATTCGCCAAATAACAGCATGATTTTGAGGCGGAAAAGAAGAAAAGGGCGATTATTGCAGCTTCAGTTATTATGGCCTCGACCGTTCAGAGGAGCATCTGGGTGCGTGAGAGATCTCAGGATTGGTGGAGAATATTGCGGCGGCTTTAGCGAGGAGCAATGGGTCCGAAATTTTAGAATGAGCCAACTTTCGATTTGCTGTGTCAACGTTTGTCCGCATTCCTCTCTTACAACAACACAACATTTCGCTCTCTGGTGGCTTGCAACAGGTGCAGGCTGTCGCACATTGGCGCATCTGTTTGGGATCAGCAGCGCATCAGTGTGTCAGTGTCAGTGACTTAATGTTAATGACGTACAGAAAGCAATGCCTAGGAAAATCCGATCTGCCTGTTTACACGACAGTCGCATCGGCACAGATCTGATTTATATCTGATTTACATCTAATTTATTTCCACATATGAAAGAGGCCTGAAACCGATCTCAGAATATCCGAATGCATGTGTTTTTTTCCTGTTCACACTGTCATGGAACAGATCCGATCTGGGTCACATATGAGCAAAAAATCGGAATTGGGTCACATTTAACTGACAGTGTAAACGAGACCTTAGAGTAGTGGACGGCTGAAAGAAGATGCAGATTTCCATGCGATGATGATGTGAGAGCAGTGGTGCATCAGTGGGTACCCACTCAACCAAAAATGTTTTTGCTGATGCCATTAAAAGCTGATACGATGCTGGGAAACTGCATTGCTAAGGACGGTGACTATGTGAAAAAGTCATAGACATATAAAAAAGTGCAGAAACATTTTGAATATATATATATACACACACTGTAGAAAATGAATACAATTCAGTGTTATTAAAATTACTTCTGAAGTACGACAAATGGTAGTTTGGACTTGTTCTCTATACCACGTCTATTATTACCTGTATTTCAGGATATAAGTAGTGATATTGCACATCCAAACATAGCGGCTCCAGATGTGTTTGTTGATCGCAGATCAGGACAGGAGGGCAACTTCCAGCACCCCTCAGCCAGTTCTTGCCCCCGTGCATGTTACAGCACTCCTACAGCACCTCCTATTCTCACATCCCCCTGCCTCCCACCCCAGCACGAATTTTGCCTCACGTCTGCCTCGCACTAACCCTGCCGCCGTGTGCTGTGCTTGTGTGCAAATCATTTTGTCTTTCAACAGAGAACCCCACGGTCCCTCCCGCACCACTGCTGCAGCTGGAGAAATGTTGCACGCGCAACAACAGCGCCACGCTGGCCTGGAGGATAACTGCAGTCCAGGCGCTGCCAGTGGAGGGCTACGTCCTGGAGCTGGACGATGGAAACGGTGGACAGTATCGGGTACGGCTCTGGATTTACTTAGTGTAGACATGTTCAGAGTCCATGTTTGGGCTTGACTTTCTTCTTTAGGACACTGAAGGGCTCTAAAATGAGTGTAATAAAATATAGTTTTCAAACTTGAGACAAAAATTCATATTATATCTTCCTGGATTTTTTAAATGTATATAATAATGTGGATATATTGAATAAACCTTGAAGGCTACTCCCAGTCATGCAGTTTATAGTGTATAAATCAGCATTTTTGTTGCAAATAGCCTAAAATATTCATATGAAAAGTTGCATGTAAATGTAAGATCACACAACATAATTCTAGGCTTGTTTTGCTTTAGTTTAAATCGTTCTCTACTGACAGATATATTTCCTTTTTTAACTGTTTTTTGGTATTTTAGTCAAAATGAGTGAGATGGGCAAGGAGAACAGTAAGAGATGCCCATGTTGGAGTAAAGGGAGGGCAGTGCTGCCCAGCCACTGCCTGGTTGCACTCTTTTGGGCTCTCAGTCTTGGATGGATGTGGCATTACAGGGGGATCCAAGTCATGATCTCCTGCTATTACTGTGTGTTTCTGCATGAGAACAGCCTCGTGCTCCTGCTGGGAGTGACGCTCCTCCGAGTTTCCTCCGAGTTAATGAGCTGATCCTGAAACGGCACTGATGTACGGCGCGCAGGCTGTGTGTTATTCTGCGTGTCGTTTTGCTCTGAAATGCTCAGTGCAGAATATTCTCAGATGTTTGGGAGTTCAGAACATTTCATGTCATCCCTGCATTTATAATTAATGACAAATGTGCCGCATATCCTTAGATCAAACCAGACGTTTCCTCCAGCCTCACTCTCTCCAGCTAGCTCTCTCTAACCCTCTCTCTTTCTTCCCCATAACTCTGTCCATCTCTCCCTTTTTCTGTCTCTCACTCCCTCAATCTGTTCCATCTCTCTCTCTCTCTCTCTCTCTCTCTCTCTCCTTCTTTCTGTTAATCTCCTCCACTTTCTCGTTTTCCTTTCCTTCTCTCCTTTTCACTTTCTCTCTATCTCTCTCCTTCTCACTTTCTGTCTCGTTCTTCCTTTCTTTTATCTTTCTCCCTCTAACCTTCTCTCTCTCATTCTGTTCTTTCCTTTCTTCTCTATTTCTATAACACAACCACTGGCTTTCTTCTTCTCTCTCCCTCTCTCATGTCTTTCTCGCCTTCTCTTTTGATCACTTTCCCGCTCTTTCTCTCTCTCCTTCCACCTCTCTCTCTCTCTTTGTGTCTTTCTTTCTTTCTATCTCTCTCTAACACCTCTCATTTCCCCTGTTTCTTTAAATGTTTTCCTCTCTTTCTCTTCTTCTCCTCTCCTGTTCTCTTTCTCTCCCTCTCTCCCCCTCTCTCTCAGGAGGTGTATGTGGGGAAGGAGACGGTGTGCACGGTGGACGGCCTCCACTTTAACAGCTCCTATAACGCTCGAGTCAAGGCATACAACTCCATAGGGGTCGGGGCTTACAGCAAGACTGTGGTCCTAAAGACATCTGACGGTCAGTGGCTGTCTCTCACACCTCTTTCGCTCCCTCTCTTTTCCTTGCTCACACTGCTTCTCTGTCACGAAACCTCCCCGGCTCCTTCTGCCTCACTGCGGCGTCAGCCTCGCGGATCAGGAAAGTAAAGGACCCCTGCTGGGCAGGACTTTAATCAGCGCCTGCGATAGAAGCCCTCTCTCATCCCATCTTGCGTGTCCTGCTGAGAACATCTGAAACATCTGCTATGTGCAAACCTGCTGGGAGGCTAAGGGTCTTAAAGTGTTAAGTGGAGGCCTTAATATGTAGCAATTAAACCAAATGTGGCCATAATTGCCCAGGTTAACCCTTTATTTACCTGGAGAAATGGCTATTTCTGCCTTTTACGCGGCATGCCTCCGCAAATAATGATTCCCATAGGCTGACATTCATTTTGGCACAAAAAAGATACAAATATACAGATATTTATGATATTTGGACAAGCAAACACTTAAAAGGCTGAACAGTGGGGTTAATAGATACATTACAATATACAGCTCTGGAAAACAAAGATGCAATTTTTAGATCAGCATCTCTGAGCATGATGACCATTCCCTGCCAGTGTCTGTTAAATTCCTGCCCAAGCACCTCCGTATATTTGGTATTTGTTATATATTTGGTGTAACACTGCACAATTTCTCTTATTCTGATGTTTTGTCATTTCCTTTAAAGAACTTTTTTTGGAAATTATATATTTTAAAATCACATTTTTGGACATTTTTTCCCCAGAGCTGTATTTAACAATGTAAGGCTGTAGGTGATTTGAGGAGGAGGAGGTTGAATGCTGTCTCCCTTGTTAGCAAAATGACAAAAATCCACCTCCCTCGTCATCCTGCCCTCACATAATGGTGTTTGATGGTGTTGGGAGCAGTCAGGTGCTCCCTTTGGACCATCCCCCCAATTAAAAGATAACAAATCGCCCACTGATGAGAGGGGTAACGACCTAAGGCCAGGTGAGGGGTAAGACATGTGGGTGGAGCTAGAGAGCAGAAACAGAACTGCATGGTCTGACATCAGGGAGAATAAATGGAAAACAGACATTTGCAACCTGTCCTCTGTGTTTTACCCTGTGAGCTCTGGCACAGGCCCCACACCCCCATGAGACTGGTTACGGGTAAGAGGCTTGAATGGATAAGAGGATAATGAATGTCCAAAATGGCAGGAACATTTCATCAAGTCACAATGAAAAATGATTCATTATTAAATATGATGTGCAGTTTCTAGATGGCAGTTTAACAGATCATCATTATGTGCAATATCACTTTTATCACCAGTACTACTTATCTACTTATCTTGATTATGTGCAATAATGGAGTCAGTATGGAGAACAACTCCTAACCAATAGTTGTGTTACTAGTAGGTAACTTAACATAGTAATGATGCACATGTGAGAAAGCTGACTGGGAAGAGGCAGAATTTCTGGAACATCTGTTCTTTCCTGTCTTCCACAGTTGCCTGGTTCGCGTTTGACCCTACCTCAGCACACAGGGACATCGTTCTGTCCAACGAGAACCAGACGGTGAGCTGCAACAGCTACGATGATCGAGTGGTGCTTGGAACCGCTGCCTTCTCCAAAGGCATCCATTACTGGGAGCTTAGCGTAGATCGCTATGACAACCACCCCGACCCAGCGTTCGGCGTGGCCCGCATTAATACACTAAAGGACATGATGCTGGGCAAGGACGATAAGGCCTGGGCCATGTATGTGGACAACAACCGCTCCTGGTTCATGCACAACAACTCTCATACCAACAGGTGAGGACTCTGTTATTACCAGCAAAATGTTGAACTGTGAACTGCTTCTTTGGTACACTGGGCGGTAGTCTAAGAAGACATTCACGAGCTGAAGCACGAAACAGCATCCACTCATTTCAATAACGTTTCGAGTTAAGCTGAAGTGAAGTACAGTATGGGCTCTAGGAAGAATGCAGGATTCAGTTTAATGTACAGTCGGCAAACTTTGAATTACTTACTTTCATTCAACAAGCAAGTTTCCTCTTGATTGGAAATGACACAGGCATCTCCCAGAAGAGAATAAGACGATGTTCAAGAGGCGTCACTGTGGAGAAAAATATTTCTCAGCTTATTTACATTTGAAGAAAAAGTGGCATGTCCAACATCATTCATACACCAGCGGAGACGTGCAAAAAGCTCGTCAGCATTTATAGGATTTGATTGCTGTAAGAGTCAGTAAAGGCTTTTCTGTTGATTATTAAGAAGGGTATGAATAATGCTGGACATGCCACTTTTCATAGGGCCTTTTCTCCTAATCCTAGTGCTACTGGTCAGATTGCATATTTTCCTGAAGTTTCCTCTGCCCCAATTTTCTCAAGTTTCATAAACAACCTTAACCTCGTTATTGTGTCCATACCCTTATGTGCATGCCAGTATTGGATTTCTGTGTCAGTTCACTGACTGGAGGTGGGCAGTCTCTAGGTGACTAGCAAGGACGTGCTAACGCGCTAGTCTAAATTCTTCTTGATTGCTGCGTGGAGGCGTTTACGGCTCTAGGGAAGACCTAACAATAGCGCTATGGCTAACACCTCGTGCTGGTTTGCTGAGTCACTTTGCAGTAACCTTAAAAGAAGGCCAGGAAGTCTTATAAAAATGTTTTGCTGCCCTGCAATAATGATAAATCTTTTTGTGTCCTGTCCTTTTTCACTGATTATAGTCCATAATGTCCATCATTTTTCTACGCTCAGGCATCAGTAGAGATTCCAGTGCCTTTACCCTTCTATAAAAAAGGCTGTAAAAATAACCCCAGGTCATTTTTTTTTGCATTTTCTCATGTATATAGAGGCTCAAAGAAACGTTATCTACCATTTGCTACATGTCTTCCTCCAAACATCAAATCATAGCCGAACGCATTGCGTACACATTCGCCTCTTGTCATTTCTAATTCAGTGCAAATCATAGTAATCATAATAGACAGTGGCATGTCTAGGGGAACAGGGTGTTTCCAAATACACTACCAACACCCTATTAATCATGTGCAACAACATAGCAACCACCTAGAAACACCGTAAAACTACCAGACACACCATAGCAACTGATTAGCTAACAACACCCTAACAACGACTTGGGACACCATGTTAACCTCCATCCTAGTAACCTAGCACCACTTGAGAAGCCACCAGAAATACCATAGCAACTGGCATCAACTCTACAATGACTGCATTTTCTTCAGGAAAAGGGCACTTTTCTAGTTTATATTTTGTTATTGTGTTTGTTTAACCAGTTCCAAGCCTATTTTCCATAAAGTCCAGCAAACAGGACATCTAAGTCTTTCATGACTGGGACGCGCACACTGTGTATTAGGTGGTTGTCAGTTGAAGCATTGCTTATTCGCATCAAGTACATAAATAAAATAAATAAGGAACAAATTCTGCCATGAGACATAAAAACTGGGTCAGATTTAACTGTCATTAATTAAACTCTGGTGGTTACAGAACTTAGAGCATCTGTGAAGTGTGTTGGTTTGATGGTGTCACCCTTCAGATCTGTGAACACCTTATTTACATCGTCCTCATCTTCTCTTCTTCTCTCTCTCTCTCTCTCTCTCTCTCCATCCAGAGCTGAGGGGGGCATAACAAAGGGTTCCACGGTGGGCGTCCTGCTGGACCTGAACAAACACACACTCACGTTCTTCATCAACAAAGAGCAGCACGGCCCTATGGCCTTCGAGAACCTGGAGGGAGTGTTCGTGCCCGCGGTCAGCCTCAACCGCAACGTTCAGGTCAGCACAGCTGCCAGAGCACTACACCTTCATCCTCAGTGTGGTAGTGTTTGTTACGGTGACCTTCAAAATGTGTAACATGTGTGTGTATCTAAATCAGTGACCATTAATAGGCTATAATTAATTATAATAATCTGATTTCAGGATGTTTTAGAACCCTGCAAATGAGCCCCCAGAAGATGCTATAATAATATTAAGTGTACATAAACATACACTACAGACACTTGACCTTATACTAGCTCTCAGCTCTTGATCTGTCATCTGTCCATGGCTGTATTGCACACAGCTCAGAGCAGTGGCCTGTTTAATGTTGGCTGAAATGAGTGTTTCACTCCAGCGCCAACCAGAGCGCCCCTGGGAACGGGCAGTTCCAAGTGATTTTACAGAGCTTTGGTTGCAGCGCTTCTGAACGCTGTGAGAATTGATTGTACCTTAGATAGTTAAATAAACGCCCTTGCTTATACCAAGCAGCAGTTTCCATCAGCCCTTTTCATCTTATTTATTTTCTTCATTCAGGTTTGTGTTCTAATTTCAAAAATGAAGCCACAAAGAACATCTGGCAATACGTTTTTGGAAAGCAATTAATTTTGATATTCAAACTCTATATTATTATTATTTTCTTTGCTTCTGTTAAAAATAACAGCTTTAAAATCCTTAAATACTTGACAGAAAAAGACCCAGATATAGCTATATATATATATAACTAAGCAAGCGTTCCCATTGGTCAGGCCCTCAGGCACTAATGTAAAGTCAGAGTAACCAACATAATCTGGAAATGAGAAAATCATGTTCAATTTTGTGAGAAAAACATCACTCAAAGCCCCCTGAACCATCTAGATATGCTTCTGACTGAATAAGAGAGGGACTCTTACTATTGGGTTTGTTTAAGATGGTCTACAGCAGTGGCTCTATGCCAGGACTCTTAACTGTAGGAGTCACTCTAGAAATGCACCATACAAGCTCACATGTATGTTCATCTGCCTGTTACAGGTTGTCACACAGCAAGAAGTACCTTTAACAAAAGTAATGGGACACCCGACCCCATGAAAATCAGCCGAGACGTAGAGCCGAGACAAGCACAAAAAAGCAAACTTTCAAAATAAAAGACTTAAAAAAAAATTTTAAAAATTGTCTGCATTAAGTAAACAGTGCGTTTAGGCGTCAATAAGGAGTTAATGAGCCCAGACCTAGTCTTTATATTTGTAATCCAAACTTAAGGTCTAGCTCTAGTCACGGTTGCCCCTGCTAGACAACAGAAAACCTCACTTTCTGGAATATGGTTGAAAACGTTTGGAGGCCTCTGATACATTTGCCATGTTGCATATTCATGATCACCTCGTAGACACACATGTGTTTTATAGAAGAGTGTCAAATCATCACTTTACAAATCACTACTTTAGAAACCATTGTTATGTTATATCTGCCCTTTCCCATCTGATTTCTGCTTCACCCCAGCGACTGTGTCTTTAATCACTGTCTATTTATGGAGGTGCTGTCAAAATATGCGGTATTACAATATGTAAATGAGCCATTCCCTGACCAATCACAGCCCCAGATGAGTTTCTGTGCTTGTTTTGATGAATCAAAGTGTTCATGTGATCCAACAAATAGTCAATAATAAGGGTCAGTCTTTAACCCCGTCACATTATTGATTCACCAATACAGTTTAATGGTCCTGGTTTCAGATTGTGTGTGTTTGTTTCTGTAGGTGACCTTGATCACAGGTCTGGAAGTGCCAAAGAACATCAAATAATGACCTCTGACCTGTGTGGACGTACTTCTGGGTCGCATGACTCTCCTCATGAAGCAAGTCACTGCTCAACGGCATGCGGTGGGAGATCAAAGAGGACTTAAATATATATATATATATATTATTTATCTTTTATCTATTTCTTTTTTCACAGTTTAAACTGCATCTTGGTGTATCCAATCAAAACTCAGTGTTTACCCTCAACTAGCTACAGGGAGCCCATTGGGAACGTTCAGGTGGTTTTGAAGGAACGTTTCACCCGTTTGTTCAAACAGTCGCAGATTTTAAACGTTAAGCCAACAATCAAACTTGGCTTCCTTCATTGGTTTTTGCAGGACGCTTTGGACAGGCATGTAAAAAAGGGCCTAAAATATGGAAAAGTATTAATAAGAACTTTCATATAGTACATACATTCTGTACGTTTCTAAACGTACTGTTACTTCACAGTCCAGGCTTTGAATTCATAATGTAATTAAAGCCAATATACTTTTAGCTTTTAGCAGTTTAGCCCCGCCCATTCGTACTGACCTTATTAAGAGTGCTTCACACCATGAGGCTATAAAAAGCAGAAAAGGCAGCCAATCAGAAATCAGAAGTGATCTACAGTGTTCGGGTCAGTGTGTTTAAGTCTAAGGAATCAAGAGAGATTGGAAATTGGACTGTTTTGGTGCATAAACTCATCATGAGTGGAAAAATTATAGGAAAACATGGAAATTGTAGGATATGGGCCTAATTAACATTGATTAAGCATTGATTTAGCATTCTCTCATTAATTAAGCATCAATTGAACATTCTCACCTGTTGACCATGCCTTCCTGGATAATGCCTTTCAGCCCACTGAGAGCAGTTCATGAGAAAAGAGGGTCTCCTGAGGGTTTGGACAAACCGGTCAAACTGTCCTTCAACAGCAGGCCTGGAGTATGATGAGGTCAATAACCTGCATCACACCAAAAGTGTTGTGTTGGCAAGTGAGAGCATGTGGAAACCGTAGGTGATATAATGATTCACTATTATAATACTATATACTTTATACTTGTATTAAATACTTTCTAAACAGTAGTCTCATAATGCAGATGTATCTCCTACATTTTTAGACGCTTCCTCTTGCCAGGATGTCATTTTTGGCAACACTACGCCAAATCTCAGGTTCAACACGTCCTCGGGCCGGAGTTCCGGACACAGCTCGGACTTTTACACTGCCAGTGGAGCGCTGACCCCCTTTAGTTCAGCACTGGGCTCCATCTGTGTCTGGAAAACCCTGTGAGGTATCTTAGCAAGTGAAAGAATTGTAATACTGTAATATGTGTGATATTTCTCATTTTGAGATGATTGTAGGGCCATGATGACTATTCTTCCTGTTAAAAGACCATAACAGGAAAAATAGTCATAATCAAGTGATCGGCATCAGGTTCATTCGTGCAGATCATGTTACCTGTTTCAAAAATGACATATAAACATATCTAAAGTGAACAGTCATCTCATTCCTACATCAGTGTGAAATATTACACGTATTGAGTAGATTTAAGGTGCTTTGCCTTGCCAAGATATTTCTGGCGCAGGGAGTCTGTCCATCCATACAAAACCGTTCTAACTGCACAACTGTCCGTAAGTCAAGACGCTTGGAATGTTTACATGATCCTTGCCAAAAAAGTCCAAGCGGCAACGTACACTAAGGAGGGATCCAATGACTTACTTTTACATGAACTCGAAACGAATAAGGAAAAAAAAGAACTGCTTTGCTGCTTGAAGTTCGACGCCATATCCAGTCAATGTTAGCCAGCATTAAAGACTGAAGTCTCTCACACTGTGACACAAATGTACGAAACGAAGAACATTCCATAGTAGAATTTATCGACTTATTGCAGACGTCCTTTACGTTAACTACTGTATTTTTTATTCCGCTCGAACACCCCCCGCCTCGTCTCCCTCCCCCTCTGTCCCTTGGATTTCTGAATGGGGGAAAAAAACTGTATAGTTTAGCGGTATTGTGAGAAACATGCCCAGGTTGTTTTCTGCATGGTATACAGCTGTAAATACGGACAAACCAGTGGAGCCAATGTACCCCAGCATGAGGTTTACAGTCTGATATTAAACTTGTGTTGTATATAGTGTAATCAAATGGGAAATGGGGGTGTCTGCCCTCTAGTGTTCAGTTTAGGGACTGCAATGACAAACCTTAAGTACTATATTTATGTACAATATAGTACAAAAAAATATATATATATACACAACCAATCAATAGTTTGGACATTCAGAGCTTTTTCTTTGGTTTTATTCCTTTCTACGTTGTAGATTAATATTGAAACAATATGAACACCTGGAATTATGCAGTAAAAAGAGTTAAACAAACCAGAATATGTTTTATAATAAGGTAATGGTGGACTGTTGTTGTGTTTACTGAGTTAAGTGGTTCTTGCCATAATGTGCAGTAGAACCGTAGTGGAACAGGACACTAACTGTGGACCGACCCGACCCTCACAGCTGATGATCCAAACACAGTAAGAAGGGGAGGAACTCCACTAATGAACTCCTAAAAGAAAAGCTATTAATTAAACACCATTCCAGGTGGATTCCTCATGAATCTGATTGGAAAAAAGTGCCAAGAGTGTGCAAAGCTGTCATCAGAGCAATAGGTGATGTTTTCAATTAATCTACAATTTTCTACATTAATCTACAATGTAGAAATAAACACAAAGGAAATCGTTGAATGAAGTGTGTCCAAACTTTTGATATATAAAAGGTACACACACATACACCATGCGAGTACAAAAATTAGTTCTAAAATCTCAAATGCAGAGAGACTGACAGAGCACAGATGGCATTTTATGTTGATTAAACTTCAATAATATCATTAATTATAATGGAAACCATGTAGGACGGTTTCCGAATACTTTTACAAAGCTGTAAATAGACTTTTGCGATGGTGTGTGTTGGTGTAACGAGCTATGAAACTAAAGCGCCCACTCTTCGGACTAATCAGCACATTGCTCATCTAATAAGACGGAAGGAGAGAGAGGGAGGATAAATAGTCGCGCAATAAAGTGGGTTTCTAAACTATGCCTGGAAACTCTTTACAGTAGAAGCCAGTGGGGTCCATCGACTTCTATTGTAAGTGAGACGGCCGATTTTCTCTTGAGCATCTGTGGTAGTAGACGGTTTGATACTGATGTGGTTGAAAGACTTGAATTTCTTTAGTAAACAGGTTATAGATGAGATCACACAGATCAGGCCTTTATGGACAAGAGAGAAAAAAAAGAGCCATAGTTCAGGACTGAACTTTTTTTTAACAGCAGGGTTTTGACTGGCAGCCCATAGAGTCACAGTTCATAGACAGTGTGAGTATACTGAGGAGAAAGTGCAGCTCTAATCACACAGATGAATATCTGAAGCTACTGATGGCTCGTCTGCCTTCTGTCCTCCGGCGGACGCCCAGAACTGTTCCTGCGAAGTCTTATCATGTTGCTTTGGGAGGACAGACAGCAGGGGTGCGACCGGCTCGTCCGACACACTCCTCCTTCCCTCATGATAGACTTACAGGAGCAAACCGATCTCAATCAAATCCACTCAATATCCCTCATCGCACAAATGTAGTCAATCAGACGTTTTCCACCGGAGGCTGATGTAGCCGACACCGGAAAAGTAGTTACACTCTAATAGACTTGCTTATGCGGTTTCTGGCCCTGCGCAGGTATCTATCAGAATGGATTAAAAAGGTAAAGACAACTTGAGTTCTGTCCATATCAAAAATTAAAGCTTGCACAGCAATAATGTCTTGCCGATCGGCTACATCTGGGATAAAGAAGAAACAGACTTTTCACCAAATTATTCCTTCAAAGCACATTTTTTCAACATTCAAAAGTTTCAATTAAATCATTCTAGAGAAATTTGCAGACTCAGGCTTCTATACAGTGGTGGTGCGAAGAACCGGGGTCACAACCCCAGGGTTTTTTTGGTGGGGGGGTGTTGGGGTGGGGGGGGTCCTGTATGTACAGTACTGTGCAATAATCTTAGACATCTGGAAATATTTAAATGTATGTATATCTGTAGGTGTTAGGGATGCACCGATTCTGATTACCGATTATTTTGTAAGTGTGATCGGCCGATACCGATTTGTTCCCCAGATAACAGAAGATTAGAGCTGCTGCATGTAGTCGACGACAACGACACAAAAAATGGGTTTCAGCTTTTT
>JBBPDB010154535.1:0-14004 GCA_037974465.1 Brachypetersius altus
CCCCCCCCCCCCCCCCCCCCCCCCCCCCCCCCCCCCCCCCCCCCCCCCCCCCCCCCCCCCCCTCTTTTGTCTTAACAGTGTTATGAAGGCAGTACCCCCAGTTATGGAGGCGTGATTCACACTCTGAGTTCCTGAAATAATAAGTTGTATTGCCTTCAGAACAAAACTTGCTATCCACAAAATAGTAATTATGAAGCCATCCGAGGTACTGAATTAGAGTATCTAATAGTATCTAATAGTATCTAGAGTATCGAGTATCTTCTTGGTTTAAAAAATAGTGTGCACCACATACTGTCATGTCCTCACAAAATACTCCCAGGATGTTGTTATGTGCTCATCAGATACTAACAGATGAGTATCATTTATTACCCTATCCGGAACACACATGATAATACCGATTATACTCTGAAAGTATCTCTTGAATATGTGACAGTATGCTGTGCTGGATTTTTGCTTTTAATTAATTACACAGTGCCCTGTCAGTAGTTCTGTAAGTAACATTACAAGATAATAAAAAAACTAAAACAATTATAATGGTAAGTTAGTACCATTTATACTACTCTTTTAATGATAAAGTTTTCACACAGTGTAAAAAGCAGCAAATAATAATAAATTATATTCAAAACGACACACAAAAGCGATAAAAACATACCTGTTTTAGGATATTTTTACCCGTACAACCAAACAAATTACTATTTTGCGGTTATTTACATTTTTCACACACATGCTCTGTTTTTTTCACTTGCTTATTCATTAAGGATGCCCTGATGTCTCCACACCACAAGCGGTAACTCCCTCTTTCTACATTCGCCTGTAGTGACTGAATCCATGTTGTTTTTTAAGCACATTTTATAACCGGTTGGATGTTTGTCCTGTTAGCTATACATCAGTCAGGGACAGATGACTAAATCAATATCAGTGGCAGTAAAACCCAAATATGGATGGTGAGAGGATTATGCCTTAAATTCTCCGCGTGCGATGATTGATGACGCTCCGGGATAAATTTTCCAGGGAGCATCTCATGAGGATTGATTTTATTCTTACACACCTCATAATGGAGGGCTTTAATCATTTGGCTACAGAAACGTCCGTAAATACACTAAATGATCTAAATATGTTGCAAAGACTATGTGGCTTTGTGAGCTGTGTGCTAAATACATAATTTTTAGTAATTAATTATGTAGTTATAAAAAAATATATGATTCCAGTTACATTCTGCGTCACATTTCTGAATCTGCATTTCAACTTCGGTTTATTTTAACGCGATAAAAAGCTGAATATGATACAAATGCAAATACAAATGAAAAAATGAAATTAAAAATAATACTATTTGTATGGTTAGACACGCGTTAGAAAATAGGACCAAGAGGCTACTGCCATTAAAGAATACCTAAAGCCAAGGACTCTCTGGAGAACAATGTCCAGATCGTAGACACGACCCTCGCCAGTCGTCCTCTCTTGGACCACTGTTGGTAGGTACCACCAAAAACTACACCATGCCAGCAACAACCCATATATTTATACACAAATACAGCTTGGTTCTGGTTTTGTAACTGAGATATAAATGTTGATAAATGTTGATATATTGATTGTTTTGGGGTCAGATCCCCAGACAGATTCTCCAGTGTAAGAGAAATGTAGTCCAGGACCTGGCTTAAGCCTTGTCTGGGAGAACGAATACCGCTGGGTGCTAAACCACAAGCCCAAGCTTAACTGAGTTTAACTGTAATTGGAATTAGACCATGACTAGACCAAGTACACAGCTTATCTCATCTTGCCCTTTTAAAACAGTCCTAAGATGTGTTGGGTTACAGACTGAGTGATGTGGGGAGATGGCTCTGTAGGCATATGGCAGACTAATCAAGGCCATGCAAGTAGAAGGAAAGAGGAACACTGAGGGCTCTGCTGGAGGGAATGCCTGATTTGTGGGATCATTGTGTAAAAGAGGTTCTTCCTCAACAAGCCGATAAATAGAGGGCGACTGTAAGAGCTCTCTGTGTTTGCTAGAAAATCACTGGCTTGAGATTTGGGATTTGGATGGCTCAGGACGCAGCCCAAGTAAATAAATAACCCGTAAAAATGTGGTATAGTGTGTATTCAGTTCCAAAATACAGTAGAACAGGGCTGAACGAAGTCCCATCATGTTATTATAGCTCATATTATTTCTATCATAGATACTACTATTTTTATTATATAGTATTTTACTTGATACTACTTGCTGTAAGATCCACATGTCACTGGAAATCCCAAACCACGTTTGTTCTGAATACACTTTCGCTCATTCACCAAATATAGCTGCTAAAATACATTTTCCTACCTAGGTTGGCTGGTTGGTTGTATTTCTGGAGTTATTAATGTAGCTGCTTCCATTCTGGCAGCCCAGAATTCCACATTAGATTCCACAACTTCAGCTCATTCCCCACCTTTCGCTATTTCCATTGGAAATCTACTGTTATTTATTAATCCCATACTTTAACAAAACAGCCTGTTACTAATGATGGGTGTTCTTATGACTACATATTAATTATTATATATGTCAGTAGAAGCTCCGGTCAAGTCAGATTTCAACTGAAAGAGTCAAGCAGGACAGAACACATGGTTCACTACGGATGAGCTTAGTTTTAGCGCCATTAAAACGTGGCGAAAATGGAGAGGAACAGTCCACAACTGGCCTTAAAGGATTCTCTTCAAAATAATACGTATACCCGCACCTCATGTGGGCAACCAAGGCTGTTCTACATGTTAATGTACTGTGAATAGTTTCAAACATTGGTTCTCTCTATTTGTTCTGAAGGAAAAATATTCAAAGAACACATGAAAGAAAATAAGCTAATAAATTAAATATTCAAAGAACACATGAAAGAAAATAAGCTAATAAATTAAAAAGGAGAGGAATGCGTATTTAGACTTGTTGCGATCTGGATCAGTTTTCTTATAAACCACAGAACTGAGGCTGTCATTTATAAGTTACTCTTTCAGATTGTGAAAGAGGATCAATGCACAGCACACAGCACCGGCCAAGTTTTTGATCAGTTCTTCCATTTCAGTTTGATTAGTATCGGCAGTTGCACAGCAATCCAACCTCTGTCACAGAGCCAAGACTTTATCTGTGAGGATTCTAACAAATCATACGTTTTAGGAGCTGGAATGAATTGGACTCATTTCAACTCATGCAAGAGGCCTCCGGCAACAGGCAGCGCAAACAGTTCAAATGTATTAAAACATTTTGGGCTCAAAATGTCCCTCTATGCCCTGAGTTTTTATTGCTGCTCTCTTTAGAGCGACTGGCAGTACATAATAAGACAAACATGGCTGGCATTAGAGTCATAGCTCCTTCAAAGGCGTCTTGGTAATCCTGACCACTGAATTTCCACCAGTGGGAAATAGCATCTGTCAGAAAGCAACACTATGAAACAGTGGCCTAAAACTACAAACCAGAAGTAGCATGAAATACCCAGAGTCAAATCAACCTCAAGTAACTTTATTCTGGATGGATTCTGACTGTACAGTTCATCTGAGATGTACACAATTAACAAAATATTAAAGAGACTGATTGCTGATGAACCTGTAATTTGGTCAAACAGACGTTCCACTGAAGGAGGCTGAGCTGAAAGCGTGGAGATCCCTGGTGCACTCGGGAGCCGTAGAACCACGAACGTGGCGCATCGGATTACACGCGGCACCACAAACATATAGCCAGTGATGAGGTGATGGATCTTGGAGACAGAGAGGCTGAGAGGTGAAATGTAATTGAACCTGGAGCAGATGTTCACCAGGCCAAGACAGAAACTGCACAAGCTCAGCAACACAATACAAAGTACAAGGGATGAATCCAGCAAGTGAAGCCAGGAGGTACGACCAGGATAAAGCACATAACATTAGACCTAGATTTTACAAAACACAGTGCAATAGACGCAGTTTTAAGTTCTTTAACCTCAGCCAACAGTCGTCATTGAGGTATAGGCAATGCTGGTAGCTGGATCGCTGATAGAATGTGTATAAAGCAAAAACAGCTAAGGCCAAAGCAAGACCCTAAAGGATTGGAACTGATGCAGTTAATGTTAAAATCTGACTACTTTAAAAGACTTGAAAATTATTTGATAATTATGATACACACTGACTGGGAGTGAGTTCAACTTTCAGACTTTGTACTTTACGCCAAGAACTGAACTCTGTAAATATTTGATTTGGTGCACTGCCCTCTAGTGGACAATCTGTGTCTTGAACAGGCATTTGTCTCCACTGAAGAGGCTAAAGGGAGAATTGTACCCATTTCTAAATATTTCTACATGATTAAATTATTCAGATGGAAACAAAATGATAGTGTAACATCTTTTATTCTAGAGAAATGAAATGAGAATTGTCCGCTATGGTGGTAACAGGAACCAGATGTCCAAAGTAGATAGTTCCAGTAAACATTACCTAACAGGAAGTTAGGTAAAATGGTTAATGTTATAATGCCTGCCACTTTGTTTAGAGATAAAACCAGACATTGGGCGGCACACTGTTTACATTTGCATGGCTGATATGAATGATAAGGTTACCCTATTGTAAAACTACATGATTTGCATCTTTTGTAACACCATAACAGGCATTTTAACACATAAAACATCAAAAATCTAATCAAATCTTGACTTTAGACTCAAAAATAGAAAACATGTGTATCGTTTTAGTGCTAGAAGATCAAATTCTAACACTCATTAATTGTTATTACTGATTAAGGACACGTCTATATGTGAACTGCCTATGTTTTTATGTACGAACCTTCCAGTGCTGTTCTATCCACATTTCTCAAATATACGTCTACATGGATTAACGTTACACCAGAAACGTTTACTTCTACATCAAATACAGCAAAGTAAACACACATTCGACCACATTGTTGCATAAAGGCTCTTCCATAAATGCATCATTAACTGTTATTTTGTCTAAAACATTTCTGATCATTAATAAGACACAAACCCACTGAAGGGGACTGTGAGAAATAAAAAAAAACAGTCTGTTTGAATTAAAAACTGAACCTTTAATTAAAAAAACTGTTACAGAAACTGCTCAGTCATGGCAAAACCCTGAGATGATTATTAACTGTGTGTGTGTGTGTGGTCCAGATGTTGATTCATGCACTTCCTTCTGGGCGTCACCAGGTTTTGCCAATCCTGAAGGTCATGGTGAGGAGGCTGTCGATGCCAGCCTGCAGCTCATCGTGCTCCTGCACGGCTGACACTCCTTTGGGGGTCCCGGTGAGTATGAGGTCTCCTTCTTCTAGAGATATGACCTCGCTGATGTAGCTGATGAGGTAAGGGATGGAGAAGATCATTTGAGAGGTGCTGCCCTGCTGCCGCATGACGTCATTCACGCGGAGCCACAGCGTGACGTCGGCCGGGTCAGGGATGCTCTCCTTGGGGATGAAGTCACTGACCGGGCAGGAGGTGTCGAACGCCTTCGCCAGGGTCCAGGGCAGTCCTTTGGATTTGCACTCGTCCTGGACGTCCCGGGCCGTCATGTCAAGGCACAGAGCGTAACCAGCCACGTGTTCCATGGCCGAACTCTGGGGGATGCAGGAGCCCGCTTTTCCAACCACGACCCCCAGCTCCACTTCATGGTGCAGGTTGGAACAGTAGCGGGGCACCAGAATCGGAGACCCCTCCTTCACGTATGCCGAGGGGGGTTTCAGGAACAACACAGGCTCGCTGGGTACAGCGTTTTTCAGCTCTTTCGCGTGGTCCGCGTAATTCCTCCCCACGCAGATGATTTTTCTTCCCCATTCCCAAAAACGAGCCACGTTTCTGGTGCCCATGCTGAACTTCACCTGGGCAAAGTCTCACGACCTCTCATCGACCTCTCAGTCAGGCTGTCCCAACTACAGCGTGTAAGCACTGACAGAAAAGATCACAAAAACACAAAGAGACGTGCTTATACCTGCTCTTTGTAGCGTATTCTGGTGCATATATTGCATATGTCTGTTCTAAAAGACATTTTTGTTTTCTGATTAAAAGTTAATGTCAACGAACAGCCTGTTTTAAACCCCCTACCTGACAGACGCACCAGTGTCAGCCATTCTGTGGCGGTGTCCCAATTTTCAAAAGGACACTTCACTCCCTGAAGTATGTACTAGCCATTCTCACATCTAGAAGCGGAGATCTGACAGAAAAACGAAAGGAAATAGTACTTTTGATGCAAATATAAGTATAATTCATGTCACATTAAAATGTGATATAATATATTGCTGTTTTTCACCTTTAAAAGACTTTAATCTGGAAATGTTGTACAAAGTAAGCACATTTGAGTTAATGGCCTGACTAGGGCTCGTGCAACAGATTGTTAATCATTGCTAAGGTACAATAATGGGTCGTCAAAGGTCGAAGAGCCCCCAAAATCTCCTTGTCTTGACGAGTTAGTGGTCAACCATTTTATTTAGAGTGCAGTGTGAAAGTGGACGTGTCCGTTTTGGAGCAGGACGTGTTCCAAATGCACATGACTTGTTGATGACGTAGGTACTAGGTGTTTCTCACGTCTAGAAAGGAAGAGCTAACAGAAAACAAACAAACAAAACTGTAATTTTAATGCAAACGTAAGCAGCAGTAATTTAAACTAAAAAAAAATTAATTTGATATTTTTCAGCTTCAATGGATTTTAATCTGTCAAATTGAACACTTTTTCGTAAAGCAATAACGTTTGTTTTGTTTGCCAAATCTGGGATTGTTATTCATCGCTAAGTTCTCAAAACGGGCCATCAAAGTCGAAGAGCCGCTAAAAACGGTTTATTGGTTATAAATGTATATTTAGGGTGCAGTGTGAGTGAATGGACGTGTCCTAATAAGAGCGGAGTGTGTTCCAAATGCACATGACTGGGTGGATGACGGGGGACACTCCCCCGTCTCTTATTGGTCAATGAGGGGGTTCGTGTTAAAATGGGCGGGGCAGTATGTGAGACCGACCCGTCCTCTTCCTCCGTGCGTGGATTCGGCTGTCTCGGGTCTGGATATGTTATTCAGGCCGCTGGCTGTGAGTGCCTGCACTCTTGGTGTGCTTGGAGCTTCGACTTACACCTTTGGTACGTGCTCAGAAAGCCTAGGTTTGGTATTTTATGCGAATGTCCCAGTAAATTAGCTGTTTTCAGTCCTGTTGGCTTCGCATGGCCAGTGTTTTGGTTGAGCTAAACAGGGGCTGTCCCAAACAGACTCTCTGGAGGTGTTGTCTGACGAAATGTTAACGTAGGCATGCAATCTGTTATTAAACCTGAACCGAGCCGTTTTAATGTCGTTTTGACCAGAGTAGACCACTGTCTAATAATGTCAACAACAAGTACTACAGTAGCTGGAACTTAGCAACCTGAATTTGGGTGGTTTGGCACTACTGAGGTGTCTTTAAGTACACTCTCGTACTTTATAATACATATCAGTCATTGCTTTATATAGACGAGTCCTCATTAAGGCCTTTTTGACCTAGTTACAGTGTAGGAGGGTTCGGAAAGTGCAGAACCCTCCTACAGAAGCTTGTTTTAACATGTAAACAAACGCACGTGAGCACTGAGTCGTGTACCCTAGTTCATACATCATGATCTCAAAACTCTTTATAATTCAGGTTGCTGAAATCACTTCAAATTACTTTGTGTTTTTTAGTATTCTGTGTTTTTCTTTTCAGCATGGTGTATGATCCAGTCAGCCCTCTTTCAGTCCAGTCAGCATCTTCAAAAATCTTTATTATCCAGGTTGCTGAAATAACACTTAGAAATTGTGTTTTATAGTATTCTGTGGGTTTCTTTTCAGCCCTGCCTAAGATCCAAGCTTCCTTCTTCCAGTCTGTTGTGAGGAAGCCCTCTGTTGTTGAGCAGGCCAACATGAAGATAGAGCTCCTGCCAGCCCTCACTGATAACTACATGTATCTCCTCATTGATGAGGAAACAAAAGAAGCTGCCATCGTTGACCCAGTGGAACCGAATAAGGTAAAGAATTTTACGTTTTCTGGAGTTTTCATTTCAAGTGTTTCATTTTTTGCATCGCTGGGTGATTGTTATTGCTGTGTGTTACCAGGTAGTAGATGCAATTAAGAAGCATGGTGTGAAGCTCAAAACTGTTCTAACTACACATCATCACTGGTGAGAGAGGCTTTGATTTATTGATGAGTGAGGAGACCTTTGCAGCATTGCCTTGTTGCGCACAAAGATGATGCAATGAATTACTGCCCTGAACCTTTATCTCAAAAGATGATCTAGTTGCTTGTCCTGGGATTTCGCTGACAGGGACCATGCTGGTGGCAATGAGAAATTGGTGAAGTTGGTTCCTGGACTGACTGTATATGGAGGCGATGACAGGGTCGGAGCCTTGACTAAAAAAGTGACCCACTACAACACTTTCAAAGTAAGTCCTCAGGATGTGTGTGTGGGCCATAGTTTTGTTCTAGATGTCCAGAAGCGCTTGGTGTATTGGTTATAACATAAGAACTGCTGTATGCTGTAGTTTAGTAATACGACGTAAGTAACCCCCTTGGCACTCACAATTGTAGGTCTTAAAATTCAAAGGCTTTCATAACTGATTGTGATACTTAGATGTGACTGTAATTACATGTTTAATTACACATGTAATTGATAAATAATATCTTTTTCTTCAAATTACACAATGCTTTTGTTATCTGCAGCCTTAGAACTCCAGATCAGGACGCCCAGTGCCCAACACAGTTTGGTAGTTCACTCTCTTAAACCCACTAAACATGGCGAACAGTTGAACTAGGAAAAAAATCAATCGATGTAGCGTTGGCGTTGCTTTGACAGTTAAACGGAATGTTTTTGGTTCATTTAGGTGGGCTCACTTAATGTGAAGTGTTTGTTTACGCCATGTCACACCACTGGACACATCTGCTACTTTGTGACAAAAGAAAACAGCTCTGAACCTCCAGCCGTGTTCACAGGTATGAAAATCAATAAGTATATAATCGAATAATACAGAATCTAATTCCAGATTATGATTATTATGTAAACTATGATAATGATAAACTGAGATATTTGCCAGTGCTATGACAGCACAGACACACAGAGACACAAAGAACAAAATAAAATATAATATGAACATGAAGTCAAAATAAATTAAAACTCGCTTCAAAAAATATTCTTATACACTATTATACACATACTCAATATGCTGTGGTCAGTCATAGAACTAATATAAGTTATAATAACAGAAGTGGTTCGAGGAATATAGCTGGGTCTTTTCCATGAAAGTGCTTAATTTAATAAATGTAAGTACATTATCTGTCTTGGTTGAATAGTAGCCACTCTCTTTATTAGTCGTGTTCTTCCTGCCTATATTACATTTTCTGTCTTGTTGTGTTTTGCTGGCTGTTTGTAGGTGACACCCTGTTTGTGGCAGGCTGCGGGAAGTTTTTCGAGGGCACTGCTGATGAGATGTACAAAGCTCTGATAGACGTTCTAGGGCGACTTCCTCCAGAAACGGTAATTTTTTCTTCACATCACGTCTCTCTGTGATTTTCAGACATTTTATGAGGATAGAACGCGTCACCTTCACTTATTTCTTGCATACATTTTTCATCTCAGTCCTTTTGATATTTCCAGTCAGCATTAAATCAGTATTATTATGATTATTTGTGATGTTTTCTGCCATAAATCACACTTAAGGACTTAAGTAAAGTTTAGGTCTTAAGTACTTAAGGAAATTCTGTTGTCTGCTTGTGTTTCAGCGGGTTTACTGCGGTCATGAGTACACAATAAACAATCTGAAATTTGCACGTCATGTCGAACCAAGCAATGAGGCAGTTAGGAAAAAACTGGCATGGGCTAAGGTACTTTATCTTTTTGTTTTTCTACTTATTTACGCTCTTAATCCATTCGTCTAACATCCTTTTTATTAATTAGGAGCAATACGACAATGGAGTGCCAACCATCCCGTCGACCATAGCTGATGAGTTCACATTCAATCCGTTCATGAGAGTGAGGTATTGACATACCAGTCCACTGGCACTTAAAGGGATATTCCACCAGCGTTTAATGTACAGCAGTAGTGATGGGAGCTAGACTTCCAAAGTGCCGCTCGAACGTACCTGTTACATTAGTACTTACGAATACATCCAAGACATTGTTTTAAAATTGTTCTGAGATCACCTTTTGATCCAAACCATATTTTTAAAATACATACAGTGATACATGCAGGGCAAAATAGTCCCAAAAGAAGATTTCTTTTTTTTTAAGATATAATATTATTTTACCATTATTAACATTTACATCAAGTAGAAGACACAAGTAGGTTTGAGGGTGAATTTGGACAGTAAAGAACCATTTCACATCAAACATCTTTGAATGCTTTTGATCAGATCAATGTTATTTTAGACAAAATGCTATTGAATATTTGAATGAATAATTGTAATCTGTTCTAACGTTTCACCTTCAGATTTCAAACTCTTTATGAAATTTTGGTATTCGCTTTTTACGAAGGGAGAAGACTGTCCAGGAGCACGCTGGGACCACTGACCCCATAGAGACGATGAGGAGCATCCGTAAAGAGAAGGATGGCTTCAGGGTGCCCAAAGACTGAGCTAAAACTTGTGTAAAGCTTTAGTATATCCACCACTACAATACGTCTTAGTGCACTTCATGCTCTTTTGATGAAAAACAAGCAAAAGGTAGGCCGTACACGTGCAAGAGATACATTAATATTAATCCAAAATTTCAGTCAAAGGTACTAATGACTTGTGCCTGTAGAATGTGCAGAAAGAATCAAAATGCTTATTTCTGGCTTGATAACATTCAGCGTGGCGAGTTTAAGAAGATTTTGTTTCAACTGACCACAACGTTTACAGCTGTGTGTATAAAACGAATATGAAACGGAAATATATTGAATATTGCAGAAACCTGCCAGTGGAATGATGGACAGCCATATTTGTGTTGTGGTGATTCTTAATTACTAATACAATCTCTTAATGTGCAATGTTTTATTTTGTAAAGCAAAGATTATTTTTAAGATACGAGAAGGTTACACTGTTCTTTGTGTGAGAAAGATTATATATGAGACATGTACAGACCTTCAGTTATGAGTAGCATGCTCAGAAATAAATGACTCAATAATACTGCGTTTGATATGTCATTCAGAGGTGTTTGTTTGATCTCTTGATTTCAAATCCATTTGGAGCAGTTCTCCTGCAGCTCTGTGTTTTTGTTTGAGCAATTTTGATGCTACTGTCTGTGCTCCACTAATTATTTTAGCCGATCTTGCACCTTCTGTTCTCAGAAGCAAAAAAGTATTGATTGTATTTCAGTGTGTTTAATAAAGCACAGAGGAAAATGAAAACCTTCTGTCCGTTTTTATCACAGAACCTGTTCTTTGTTATTCTTTTTGTTACATTTTTTAAAGGGAACTTGCACTTATGTTTTAAAAGTTCTGTTAAAATCTGTCATTAAGATGTAATCTAAGTCATTCTGTCTTTCAGAATGGTTTGATGATCGTTTGACGGTTCATTCTAAAGATAGGATTGTTCACAGTAGTGGGGATAGGAACCAAACAACAAGTGTCAAGAGAAAATAGGTCACCTGATGACTTTGACTGTGTGCCAACCACACACTTAATACCAACACTAACTACTGTATATAGTGTGCAATTTTGTATATGTGTCAAAAAATTTTGTATGCTCAGTTATCCTCAATGCTTACTCACACTTAGTTGATTTTTGATTAAGATGTTAATGGTTTTTAATGTGCATACAGTCCTTCAGTGCTGTGTGAAATGACAGAAAGAGCAGCTACATATGGCTTTTTAATGGCAATTGCTTTCTTAAAGAAGTTTGGTAAGATTTAAAAACCTTCAGTTACCTGGTGTCCAAAATACACTCTAAAACAGTTTGACATGATGTACATATGAATAGCAATATTTAACAAAATTAGCACAAAATGGTGTACAGTAGTTTGCTATTTTACCAAACTAACCTGCTAAACATAGTATGATTAGTATATACATCTCTGGAGAAAAAAAGAGCACTGCATCTGACTATGACAACCATTCCATGTCAGTGTCTGTTGAATTCCTACACAAGAACCTCATTCTGCTTCATGAGGTACGTATTTATGTACCTGAATCAAACCTTATATTAAAAAACACTGCTGTAATCAACATTCTCCTCTCACAATGAGATCAGTTGGATGGTAAAACACTTCTAGAAGTTTGTCAAAGGTATTTATTGCCATTTTGTTTGAGGCAACAAGAGATTTGTTTTCTTAAATTTATTCAAGTTCTGTTATGTAAAGTAGAAATATTGTCAGCAATTCTTAAAAACTAAGACAAAGTTGTTCAATTCAGTATTTGCACCTTTATGGACTTCGCTTTGTACAAAATCTCTTGGTATGCTGAAGCATTAAGATTGTTCTTCTAGGGGCCTAGCTCAAACCTCGAAAACCAGGTGTGTCCCAATACTTTTGGCCATATAGTGTACTTTGTACTAATCAAGTATAGTGTGTAACTTGGACACACCCTTCACACTCAGTTTTGATTCTGAGATTTTTAAAATACAGAGTGGAAAGGCACAGGGTATTAAAAGAGGGTTTTATTTGTAACGGAAACTTTTTTAGATTTACAATTATTTAATTTTTTGCACGTGCAGATGCACAGGATCCCAACACCAGTACTATAAAGAAATCAGACAGTTTTTTTACTATGAGGTATTTCATATTAAACCATCATCTGAGCTATTTAAATGTACAGAAGCTGGGAAAAAAATTTGTTTTTCTACTGAATTGGTTGTGCAGAAGTGATTAGTCAGGTCTTCAGTGCTCTGTTAGTCAGCCTGGTGCTTCAGCAAAAACATTCCCCATTCAGGGCACGTCGAGACCTGCTCAAAGGTGAAATAAAACTAATTTTTGCATTATTTTCGACACATTTTTAAAGATGCCATGAATTAATAATTTGCAGACGTTACCCTTTTTTAAAATCATGCTTCGGTTGACTATTTAAAAAAAATATTTGTCAGTTGACAACAGCGTTGTCAGTCAGCATCAGCATCAAAAACTTAAACCAAAATGTAACTAACAGTTGCAACTAATTTTGATTTAAGGGGAAAAAATCTTAATTATTAGGCTTAAATTTAAAACAATACTAACATCAACTTGTGATCTTTCTCAGTTCCTCGAAACAGTTTGTTGGGAGCAATGAAGGTGAAGGTTATTTCAGTTTTGGAAGACAACTACATGTACTTGGTTATGGATGAAGAAAGTAAGGAAGCCATTGCTGTGGACCCTGCTGTACCTCACAGGGTAAAATAAATACATAAATAAATAGATAGATAATATTTAATAATATTGCCCCCAAGTTTAAGGCAATTTGTGTTCATGTTCAGATGCTTGAGATAGTGAAAAGGGAAGGAGTGAGACTGACTGCGGTGCTGACGACTCACCATCACTGGTATGTGTCATTTACACCACACATCTGTGTCTGTCTATATCTGAGCAGCACACACTGAATGGCTGTCACCTTGTCTTTAGTTGCTGTGTGGTGTGTGCAGGGATCATGCCCGGGGAAACGATGCTATGGTGAAGGAGGTTCCTGACCTGCGAGTGTATGGGGGAGATGACCGCATCACAGCACTGACTGATAAAGTCAGTAATGGCCAGGAGCTCAAGGTGTGATTAAAGAGCAGGAGACTCATTTTCAGTTTCACTGTAGCTCAGGAATGACATGACTGTCTGTCCTCGCTGGTATTTCATGGGGTATTTCACAGGGCTGTGGGTGGTCTGGTGGTTAGGGAGTTTCCCCTGTGATCAGAAGGTTTTTCAAACCCCAAAACTGCTAGTGTGGCACTCCCTAGGCGCTGTGTTCCCGGCTACCTGCTGCTTCACTTTGTGAATCGATTACATGCAGGGAAAGAAATGTGTGCTGTGGTGTGTTCACTTATGGGCAGTTGGGTGGCCTAGTGGTTAAGGCATCCGCCCTGTGACCAGAAAGTCCAGGTTCGATCCCCAAGACTGCTAGGCACCACTGAGGTACCCTGAGCAAGGTACCGTCCCACACA
>JBBPDB010154591.1:0-14001 GCA_037974465.1 Brachypetersius altus
CTCTGTGAATGTCCTTGAATGGCCCAGCAAGAGCCCAGACTTGAATCCAATTGAACATCTCTGGAGAGATCTTAAATAACTGTGCACTGACGCTTGCCATCCAACCTGATGGAGCTTGAGAAGTGCTGCAAAGAGGAATGGGTGAAACTGGCCAAGGATAGGTGGCCAACTTGTGGCATCATATTCAAAAGACTTGAGGCTGTAATTGCTCCCAAAGGTGCATCGACAAAGTATTGAGCAAAGGCTGTGAATACTTCTGTACATGTGATTATTTTTAATACATTTGTAAAAACCTCAAGTAAACTTTTTTCATGTTGTCATTATATGGGGTGTTGTGTGTAAAATTCTGAGGGGAAAAACAAATTTAATCTATTTTGGAATAAGGCTGTAACATAAAATGTGGAAAAAGTGATGCGCTGTGAATACTTCGCGGATGCACTGTAAGTAAATGAGCTCTGTTCTGATCGGCTGCTCTGTAGTGCGTTGTATCCAAAAATCTGAATGGGTGGGGCTGAAGTATCGTGGTGGTGTTGATGTTCTATTTGTTGAAATCTGCCCTCTAGAAAAGTTACAGCACTTTCACAGCAAAGAAAAAGAAATGAGTAGTATACAAAACTAATTACATGCACAAAATCAACAAAATGTTAAATTCAGGTTTAAACATGTGTAAATGAGTTGACATCACAAAAACAAGTCAGTTTTGGCGTGTATTTACTGTTTATACTATTTCAACACTTCAAACTGAAAACAGTTTTTTTTTTCATAATATGCGCCCTTTAATCAGTTCCGCAGCTGATGCATCTTCTCCATGAACCTCTTCACTCTGTCTGGATCCACTTTGTTCTCCCAGTGGCCTCCTTTCTTAAAGTGGGAGCCAATGATGAAGGCATTCGCATCCAGATAATGTTCCACGTTGTCATAGGTCACTCCAGAACCAACCAGAACTGGGATTTTTACAGATTTGGCAACCTCTAAAATATAAGAGACAGACAAAACTCAGGCTTCTACATTGCTGCTTCTGTTTTATGTACTTTGGTCCATGGTTCTAGATAACAGTCGTACAGGGTCAGAAACCACATGAGTAAGTCTGCTTATGCTCTTGGGTGAGTGTGTGACTCTCTCTGTGTGGGTAGGTTGGTCCTCCCTCTCCCCATCACTCAGTATAACTGTCCTCTCTCTCTCTCTGGGTGGGTAGGGTGGTCCTCCCTCTCCCCATCACTCAGTATAACTGTCCTCTCTCTCTGGGCCAGGTGGGGACGCGTCCCTGGTGTGTGTTTACAGGCATAGAAGAGGAGTGTAAAAATAGGCAGTGGTCGTGTTTCTATATTAGCTTGAGCTTCTGCCCACATCGGGACATGAGCAAGGCCGAAACACCAACACACACACACACACACACACACACAGACAAACAGACACGCAATCTCTGCTCCCTATAAGGCCTGCTAGCACAAACATTCCATTACACAGAAGAGACCACAGTAGGCTTGTCTTTTCTTTCTATCTTTTTTAGCCACACACACCCCAGAACTGACCAGCCTTATCCACAATGAGAGAAGAGGGAAGCGGACACTGCTTCTAATCACACTAGTGGACTGAGATTTTATCTGTCTGTCTGCCTGTCTGCCTGTCTATTAATTCATGAATGTATTTGTTCATTCATTCTTTATGAATTCATTTATTTATTTATTATCTGTTAGCCATTAAGTGTCTGTGTGTATTTCCAGTGTGTGTCTGAGAGAGCGTGTAAATGTGTATGTGTGTATGTGTGTCCGTGGGTGTGTGGTATAAGGTGGCTGATGGAAACAGCTGATCAGTAAACACTGTTCCAGACTGTAAGTGTGTGTGTGTGTGTGTGTGTGTGTGTGTGGTATAAGGTGGCTGATGGAAACAGCTGATCAGTAAACATTGTGTGTTCCAGACTGTAAGTGTGTATGTGTGTGATCAGTAAACAGTGTGTGTATGTGAACATTCGTCACATTCCTCTGAGCTCTTTCTGTGCCAAGACATGTCGTCCCTGCGTGTCTACACCCAAAGTAGCTAAGGCACGCTCTGACCTCGTCTTACAGGGTTTCAGGGGACAAACGCTGGTCCATAACCCGCACCCCCAACAGCCCTTTAATACACCTTAAAGTGACAGTTAGCATCACGCTAGTCTGGCTAAAAACAGAAGCGACCTGAACTTGCTCCATACTTCAGTCCAGGCCTGGCATTAAAGTGTGTGAGCAGCTCCAACTGCTGGTCAAGTGTGAGAAGACCACCAGTTATTTAAAATATTCATAAAATGTGTAGATATTTCAAATTAAAACATTTCTGCAAACTAGTCCAGTCCTTTCACTGCTTAGCAAACGTTGCTATCTGTCCCAGTCCACCCCTCTTTAGAAGAGTCTCCATGGCTATATTTTCAATCTGAAGCAGTTTTATTTACAGTACTGAGCTTAACTTCCTCAAAATATCAACTGATATTAAAGCTGATTATCTGGGCAATGAGTGATGTTTAACAGTAACATTATACATCAGTAAATATTAATACAGTAAAGTTCTCCATGTGGATGTCCATGGTTTCTGTAGCTCAATCAAACAACATCAGCCCTTCATTAGACTATATCAGGAGCGACTGATGGACCACTCACATCCTGTTCGCACCCAAAACTGATCTGGATCCTTTCACTGTTCACACCCAAAACTGATCTGGATCCTTTCACTGTTCACACCCAAAACTGATCTGGATCCTTTCACTGTTCACACAATAAACTGATCTGGATCCTTTCACTGTTCACACAATAAACTGATCTGGATCCCTTCACTGTTCACACAATAAACTGATCTGGATCCTGCTAATTAGTTGCAGTGTATCAATTTTTCCGCTTTAGTGGGCACCGCTGATAGAGTGTGTGATTAGATTTGGACTCACCTGTCAGTTCTTTTGGATCCGCCTGGACACCTGTGGCTGAACCTGTGACAATCAGCCCATCTGACAGGAAGAACTCGGCTGCTCTCGCTGTTTCAGCTATGCTAACATCTCCTGTGAGAGCATGGGCACTGCCACACACAAACACACACACACACACACACACACACACACACACACACACACACACACACACACACCCAACCCCAGCACTATAGATGATCCCCAAGACATCCACTGATAATCAATAATGACACAAGAACTGACCTGTGTATGATCTCACCTGTGTTTTTTCTTGATGTCGGTGAGGATGTGTACGTGTTCTGCTCCGATGGTTCTGCGGTAACGCAGCAGTTCTCCAGCACAGGCGTTCAGGAGACCCTCATCAGCAACATGAGAGAACACAAAGCCTTCCGCTCTAATAAAATCCAGCCCTGCAGATCACACACACACACACAGCACCTGGATATTATACACTCCACACACACACACATATATATACATACCACACTGACTCGGAGTATTACACATTCTATACATACACAACGGACCTGGACATTACACAGTTGATACGTACACACACAGACACACACAGGATATATAAATATATTAGCGGTGGGCCGTTATCAGCGTTAACGTGATGCTTTAACGTGAGACTCTTATCGGGCGATAAAAAAATATCAACATTAATCTATTCACAAAGTTGGGTCGGGAGCTGGGTCTATACTACGCAAGCTAAGATGACTTTCACCTTGATATTTTAGCGCGGGTGTATACCTAGCCGAATTGCACTGTAGGGGACGAGAACGAGTCTGAACCCATGTGTATGCCTACTATGAAACAGGGACATCACTAGGACGGAAAGACAAGGGGGACTTAGACCCCAGGGTTGTAGGAAGGATTTAGCGTGTATAGAGGGCTGAAAACTTTTCACCACACCTTTAGTTTCACTCAAGGAAACAAGTAAAATTAAGCAGTGAACAGTTATGAACACTCATAGTATTGTTCTGTTTAACTGAGTACAAATGGCGCTACCAGAGAAATATTACTAAATGGGCTCCGTTTGCTACTCGCTAACAAGCAGCGCCATGTAGCTCCGCCTGGGTCCTAATGCCTGCCTGCCTCCTACAGCAGCTTCAGCAGCCAGTACATCATTTTAATTCAACAATGATAGCTAGACTTATTCTTTTTAATTTCAATTCATTGTATTGTTTCTATTTATAAAGTGTGTATCTGCACTCAGTGATATCTTGTATGAAATGTTTGGATATATAATTTTAAAATAGTAGAATAGTGACTATATATTTAGAGTGGCTTGGGATCATTTTTTTGTGGGGGGGACTCTCACGTTAACACAGCATGTTAATGCCGATAACGGCCCACCACTAATATATATGTATATGTGTGTGTGTATGTGTGTGTGTGTGTAAATATATATATTTAGATGTGTGCACAACATTTAACAGTCAAGATTATATACAATATAGTGTCAGAAACCACACAAGCAAGTCTATTACTGAACTGTGAGGCCATTGTGTGATGATGTAGGCCCCTGGTTAGTGCTATGCTAAAGCTAAAACTGGCTTTGACTGTTTGCTACATTAGCATTAACCCTAAGCTTATTACTGCTATTATCCTTGCTGAGAAATCCGGCATCAGATAGTTGGTCTTTATGGTTTAGGCTGTTTTAACTCCCAGCTTGACCAGCTACCCCAGTAAACCTGGCCAGTTTTCCCAGTAAGCCTAACCAGCTCTGATCAGCCTGGCAAGGTATCCCAATAAATCTGACCAGCCTGATCTGCTATCCCAGTAGGCCTGACCAGTTCTGTTTATCTCTGGGTTAGATGGGTGTGGACAGTGTGAACCTGAGGCCAGTGCAGTAGCCAGCGCAGGCCTGTTAGCCGCAGACAGGATCTGGACCCCGATGGGCAGAGATGGGGCGAGCCGTCTCACCGCAACACACACGGCCGTCATACACACACACACCTCCGGGCCGACGTCAAACACATAGGGAACGTCATGCATGTTCTCAATGATCAGCCCATCCTGAGGAAAGAGCATAGAGAACACACACTTCCTCACACACTTAAACCAAACATCAACGTTCAGTTCCCCAGCAGCCAGGACACACTGGAGAACAAGTGAAGAACACTATCATTATGTATTATGGACAATATTCAGTCTGTTTTAGATACACTAACATACATAAGTCCATGTTTCTAGAGTCGTACAGTGTCAGAAACTGTATTAGCTAGTTGCTAATATAAGCTGCAATTAGTTGTTAGCCTTGTAGTTCCAGTGCTAACACTAAACTAGGCCTGGAGATTGACGATGAAGCCTGGGGGGATTTAGGGCAGTGAACGCTTTATTTTCATTTAGTTTCTGATTTAGATTAGCTACACCAATGCATCCCTAAGATGTTTTGGACAAAGTGTTCTGGCCCAACTGGTCTCCAGGCTCTCAGTCAGGACAGACTGGCTGGTGGTTCTAGACAAGTTCAGGCTGGTTCTAGCTGGTTCAGTTCAGTCACAAATGGACAGGTTCAGCACTAGTTAGCTGGCCAGGGCTGGTAAGAGGTGGTCAAGTTTACTGGGCCAGCCTGTAAGGGTGGTTAGAGCTAATGAAGCCTTCTGGGTTTGTTTCCCAGATATGTTCATTCTTCCTGGGCTAGTTGGTCAGGCTAGGAGACCAGTTAAACCGTCCCAAACCAGAAAAGACCAACCATCTTATGCTGGATTTCTCAGCTGGTCAGAGCTGGTCAGGTTTACTGGAATAGCTGGTCATGCTGGTGAGAGCTGGTCAGCATTATTGGGATAGCTGGCCAGGTTAACTGGGATAGCTAGTCAGGTTTACTGGGATGGCTGGTCATGCTGGTCAGGTTTGCTGGGATAGCTGGTCAGGCTGGTCAGAGCTGGTCAGGTTTACTGGGCTTGTTAATCATAACTCACAGGCCTCAAAGCATGTGGATGTGTCCTGTGATCCTTGATAGACTTGTTTATGTGGTTTCTGACTCCCTGTTATATCTAAGGTTCAGGCTGCTGCACTTTAGTCCCGTTTTATAGATTAACAGCCCATCTAACAGTTTAAACTACTGCCTGGAGGTCCCACTATGTAGGCAGGTAGGACCCTGCCAGCCTCCTGTATGGCTCTGCAAACCAGAATTATTCAGCACTAATCAAATTAATCAATAGTGTAACCAGTGGATGTCCATCATTACCACTCCAGCCTGTGTGTACTCCTCTACCTCCCGGCAGGCCGCATCAATAATTGCAGGAAGAGGAGCTTGATTCAGTGGGCTGCCTGTAAAACAAGACCAGTATTATTGTTATTATTATTATTCATAATAATATTAATACAGATGATGGTGTGAATTATATCCTATCAATATTTTCCACTATTATATAAAACATTTCTGGAATATTCAATATATTACATTTAGGCATTAGAAAACAATATTATTAAATGTAATTGTCTTTATGCATCATATCATACAATACTGGAACACACTGATAGCACATTGCAATACACTACTTTAGCTTATATTAGTATAATCATTATAATTAATATTTTTATTAGTAGTTTTAGTAATAGTGTTACTTTCATATAGAGCATAATTTAACCAGATCAGAGAAACTAGATTAAAGCTGCCCCCCACAATCACACTCACACACTGTCATACACAGTTATACACACTCATACTCTCACATTCTCTCTCACTCACACACACACACACACACACCCTTACCTGGTAAAGCTCCGACATGAATCATTCCAATAACATTTGTCTTCAAACGTCCAAAAAGATTAAGAAACTTCATGTTCGTGGGTCTGTTTGGTCTTTTACTCGGTCACTTGACTGAACAAAGGTCAAACACTCACTCAGCTTTACACCCTTTACACACACACACACACACACATACACACACAGGTGGGCCATATAAGGTGTGTTGGGGGTCATTGTACAGGTTAAATGCTGATAAACACATTTGTGTCTCCTCCCGGTGCAGGGGAGGTGAATGTTAGGAACTGGTGGTGTGTGTGTATGTTTTTATGCTTTCAGTGCTGGTTGAGGAGTCTGATGGCCTAAGGGAAGAAACCGCACTACTCTACACAATGTGGGAGAACCAGTAAAATAATGTTTAGAAATGTGAGAGGAGTCTAGAAGAAGATCCTAAAAGAGTGAAGAAACTACAAGAATGAGGTTCGAATAAGTCAACATCCAGAACTCAGGCAGAGTGTCACTAATCAATACAGAGAAAGAGAGAGTCGTCCAGCTGACAAAAGTATTGGGACACATTGGGGTTTGGGCCCTTTACTTTCAGTGAAGGAGAATCTTAATGCTCCAGCAGACCAGGACAATCTGGACAGCACCATGCTTCAAGTCTGTAGACCCAGTATGACTGTGTTCCAGTGCCCAAAGCGAGCTCCGTAAAGACATGGCTGGAGGAGTTCAATGTGTCTCGTCTGATTTGTTTACCTGTTGGCTGTGATCCCCACGTGCGCGCCTTTCCGGTGTCATAGCCCGGCCTCTTCCGCGCGCGCGCCCCCAATCACATTCACACTCACACACGTCACGCGCGCACGCCCCCTTCGGTTTTGCCGGCAAAAATCACAGAGAACGCGCTTTATATCTGTGAGACCCTGCGAGACACCTTCACTACACACACGCACTCACTCACTCAGGTGTGCTTGCGGGGTCGCCGTTCTTTTGCTATTTGTTTTATTATTTGTTATTTGTTTTTGTTGTGTTTGGCTTGGCGCGCGCGCTGACTGGGCACGCAGGCGCACGAGGAACATAAAAGTGGAGTTGGCGCGTGCAGGGATCCGGGTGGAGAAGAAAGCCAGAAAAAAAAGATAAGAAGAGAAGGACAGAAGGAGAAGGAGAAGGAAAAGGATAGAAGAAGAACAAGAAGGTAAAGCAGAGAAGGAGGAGAGGAGAAGCCGCTCGCGAGGTCTGCAGGGAGAGTCTTTATGAGGTGAGAGAGACACTTTGGTTTCCATACAAAACTCTCCTGTTGCATGACTTTTTAACTGACCAGGCTGCACGAGAAACCTTTTCTAATCTAGTGCACATGCCTCGAGCCGTGTCTGTCTTTTTTCCACTTTCTTTCACTCTCTCTCTCTCTTTTTGTCCCTCGCTCGGCCATTTTCCTCCTCCGTTTGCCCTGCTCTGTACTCTTTCTCCTTCTCTAACCACCCAGACCAGCAATCCCCTCTCGTTTCCATGCTCTTCCACGAATAAAGCGAAATAAAGCATGTAAAGTGTTTATTTGTGCGTGTTTGGTCGTGTTTGGTGCAGTTCTGGGCTCTTTTTGGAGGCCTGTGATTCAGTGATGGGGGTTGGGAGGGAGGGGAGTTCAGGAAATGTGGCCCAGATAAAGCCAGTGAATGCTCCTCTGGTGTTCCACAGGCTCTCTGTGCTCAACAGGGACACTCAGGTGGAGAACATGCCCAGCAAGAACGAGTAAGTCCTTTATTTTGAAATATGGGGTTGTATTAGGAGATTGTTAGGGGGGGCTACAGGGGAGCAGGCAGGCACTCACATTGTGTGTTCCTACCATGTCTACATGAGCTCTGTCCTCCTCCTTCACCAGGCCAAGCACAGAAGTCCAAGGCACTCCAGATGAAGCTCCTCGAAACTCCTCAGCTCGCTCCAGGAAGAGGAAGGCGGACGTGGCCATCGTGAGTTCAGCCTGGGTTTGGGGTGTTGGGCTTAGTTGTAGGACCAGAAGCTTCTCAGAACTTGGAACAATGTGTCAGGTGGTGGAACCATAATCATTTAATGGAGGAACCTCATGTGAAGAAGCTGTTAGTTGTCTGGTTCCATTCACCACCACTGTCTGCAGTTCTGATTCTGGACCTCTTATATGAACACCCATTTCATTTTTTAACACATGCAGCATTTGCAAGATCCAGATGAGGAAGTAGAAGAAATGTCCAAGAAGAAGCAGTGCTCCTCACAGGTCAGTGACAAACCACACTCATGTTAAAAAGGGTCCTTCAGGCACTGTTGGGCAGAATGAGTTCAGATCATGCCATTCTCCAAGCTTTTCATGGTGTCCTTGTGTTTAAGGGAGGTTTCAAGCATGTTTAAAGTGTAATCTAGAGAGTGTTTGCTGTGAGACTTTGATTGTAGAGGCTCTGATTCCTCTCCAGTGTTTGTGAATGTTTGTAAAATAGTGAATCTGAACTAAATCTCTTTTCTTTGGGGACTATTTTACCTCACGACGCCCTGCATGTATCCCTCCACCTTGAATGGGTTTAGTTTTAGGACCAAAATCTTCTCACAACTGTGGTAGAATGTCTCAGGCGTCAGACGGCGCAACCAGAACCATCTGATGAAGAACTTTCTGAGCTTTTAGAGGCAGACGTCTGGTTCTATTCACCTCCACTGTGATCAATTTGACAAGTTTCTCCAGAACGGGGCGTTTCACACCAAACCGACCCTGAACTCTGCTGTTTACACCTCAAAGGTGGGAGAGTCGTCTATAATGTGGGCGGCAGTCACAGAGCAAACCAGGCTCTGCTAAAGTAACTCGTGTGGCTTTCAGGGAGACGGAGAATCGGTCAGTGAATCATGAAAAGCACAATGGCGCGTATTAGACCGCCCTATATACTCGCATGGAGGGCGGTGAAACAACCTGCCGCGCCTGTGATTAATGTATGTGATCAAGGCTATGGAAACTTAACCACTGCCGACCAGTTCCCTTAAACGAGGCTCCGATACGGTGCCCTCAGTCAGAACGCAGCTGAGTTGCATTTTAAAGGCCTGCTAGCTAAAATTTCTTGTTCTGTTCAGAAAGAAAACGACCCCTCTTTAAACGAATTATGGCTGTTCTTCACAAATGGTGCTTAAAATGATATATAATACGAATAAAATGTAGGTTACGGTGTCTTAAAATGTCCACAAAACCTAATTTTAATGTCCGTTTAGTGATCTAGTCCCTTTATTGACCAGCATCACCTTCAGTTCTTATTTGAATAATGTTCTTTTAACTGTTCGGCGTGCTTTACAAAAGACGGAGCAGCTCACCAGCCTTTCTTTAGCTTTCTACACCTGTGTGTGTGTGTGTGTACCTCTTTTGAACTGAAAGGAGTCTTTTTCTTTTTTTTGTATTGATTTTGTTCCAGTGAGAATGGCCATGTTATGTTTTGTATCTGTTGGGAGCTCCCCCTTTATTTCTCTTTCTCTCGCCCCTCCTTCTGTTCTTCCTCTGGTCCTGCTCAGACCTGCTGGAGCTCCAGCCTGAGCTGCACGAGCTCATGTAGGCGGATCCCGACGCCAAGCAAGGCAGAGGAACCGGTTGCAGTCAGCAGCGTGGGATTCGCACAGTACACCTCCAGGAGTCTCTTCCTCACCCCCACGCGGCCGTCCCCCCTGCCCAGCCTGTGGTGAGCCCAATGCCTGGGTTTAACCGTTTATTGTGACGCAGCCGAACTGTTATTCTCTGTTTTGTATTGTTTAGCTGATTTCTCCTGTTTGGCACCACTTCTCGTCCAAGCCAGTATTGAATTTTGGCAAAATTCTATCGTTAAAACGTCCAGTATGATGTGCGAGTATTCAGACCTTTGATCAGATGTAGAGGATAAAAAAAAAAATTGTGGTTGAGTCGTCTATACAGTTTATGTAGAGAAACTATTCAGTATTTCAGAGCTTAAGATAAACAGACTTTGAAGACGCCAAAGTTCAGGTTAGTTATAGAAAAAGTCTTCCTTAACCATAAATGGCTTGGTAAGAGACAGTGAGTTAACACACCCCTTCGTGGTTCAGCGGTGACAGTTTTTTTTTTATTACTGTTAAACCTAAACATTTTTGGCCTTAAAACCAATGTTTGTGTGTCTCCTAACACTGGTTTTATATACAGCCATGCAGTCACACTCCACATGTATTAAGTTCATTGTTGTGATTTGGACTGTAATGCAATGCAACAAGAACCTTTTTTAATCAGTCAGTGTCCTGACAAGTCACAGTCCCACGTGAGCCTGAGTGTTTGAACATAGACGTTATTGTAGTTAATATTCTGTATACAGTAATCCCTCAGTTTTACGCAGATCAGTAGGGCTGGGCGATTAATCGAAAAATAATCGAAACCGACATTCAGAACCTTTAATCAATCTAATTTTTCTAGGTCGATTATTTTGATTACTTCCCCTTTAAAAACACTACCGCGTGTGGAGTCACGTGACCCTGCTCCGTTATGTTCCGTTTAGTATTGGGCCGTTATCGGCATTAACATGCTGCGTTAATGTGAGACTCTTAAAAAATATCGCCATTAATCTATTCACAAACTTGGGTTGGGAGCTGGGTCTATACTACACAAGCTATGATGACTTTCACCTTGATATTTTAGCGCGGATTACTCTCTCACTGTCTGTCTCTCTCTCATTCGTGACTTTTCCGGATCACGCCGGTTTAAAACCTGTCTTGCTCTCTGTTTCTCTCTCTTTGTCGCTGGCTCTCTCGCGCGTTCTCTCTCTCGCTCTCTCGCGCGTTTTCTCTCTCTCTCGCTCTCGCTCTCTCTCTCTCTCTCTCTCTCTCCGGAGCATGCGGATCATGTCTCTCTGTCGGTCTCTGTCTCTCTCTCTTTAAACCTCAGGTTTATATTTACATTTTCTTTAAGGGTAATGTATTAAACTGAGTCCAAAATGACAAAGTGATCTGGGAGAACATTTGGAGGCATATTTATGGTTTACACTCTAAAAATAGGCATTGGGATCATTTTATGTTGCTCCGCCGACATGTCGAGCATGGAGAGTTTAAATACTGAGACAACTGAGCGACATGTCAGTGAACTATGAGGGCAAAAAAATAAATAAATAAATCAAATAATCGTTCATTAATCGTAATTGAGTTAAAAGGTTCAATTAATCGAGATTTTGATTTTAGGCCAAATCGCCCAGCCCTACGGATCAGTATTCGCGGATTTAGTCTAACGCAGATTTTTTCTGAGAGTCGAACTGTATTATCACCACCAGTCCAGCGGTGGCAGTAATACACTGAAAAGTTGTCAACCGCCATAAAAAGAAGCTGCTGCTGCAGCATGTAGCATGACTGCTCCGTGTCTTGTCCTCATATTTTAGTGTTTTAAACGTTCCCCCCTGAATTTTCAACTCTCATCTCAGTTTTAGGATTAGTAAGCTGTGCCCTGTCTAAACATGTGGGTATAGAGTTATTTCAAACTTTCTTTTCTGTACGAGTCTTTGCATCCTGCTAATGCTAACTGTATTTTAAGCAATAGTTTTGTGATTCGGATTATTTACCTTTACATTTTCCGTAAGGGTAATGCATTAAACTGAGTTTAAATTGAAAAAGTATTCTGGGAGCAGATTTGGGGGCATATTTAGGGTTTACACTATAAAAATAGGCATTTTTAAGTTTTTTTAACAACAATGCGGGTTTTCACTATACACGGGTGCTCTTGGAACGTAACCCCCACGAAAAGCAGTGGATTAATGTATCTCATCTCAGTGTTTCGCCATATTCTTTATATATTGCTTACTGATGGATATGATTAGGATTGTGCTGATGCCTATGTTCATACTGTATCAATCATCTTATTGAGCTACGCTCCATGATTTGGTGGAGAGAATAAAGATGCAGTTCACCGTCTGGAAATGCAGCTGTGTGAGAAAGTATTAACACCCACAGCGCCGTCTGAACAGGACACTCTCCAAAGTTCAGCAGGAACTTCTCCATGCAGACCCCTTTTGTTAATATTGTATATATTGAGCTACATGTTCAGATACAGGACTGTACAGGAGTCTGGGCCATTTTTGGCACCTACAGACGCGCTGAAGGTGTGTTCGCAGCTGCTTTACGGCTTGAACCCCCCCAACACATACATTCCAGTCAATCGCATAGTGTTTCAGTGAAAAAAATATGAATTGAATGTGGTTCAGCACCTTCTGAATCACACATAGAAAGTGATTTCGAGTTTATAAGTAGAAACCATGCCTTTAAATCGGTTGAACTTCTCTCTGAAAATGTAGGATATTGCCTCTAAAAAGAGCCATTTAACTCCTGTTGCAATACCCCACATGTCCAAAGCTCCATTTTGAATGTCTGGTTTGTAGTTAAATCCAGCTTCTCATTTTCTACTGTTGTGCTGTAATGAGCTTACCCAAAGTGTGACATTCTGTGTATTTTTCTTCTTTTCTCTCAGCTGGGCCAATAAAGATGACGTGTGGAACAACCTCCTTAAAAAAGATAAGCTTTATCTTCATGACACAGGCGTCATGGAGCGACACCCGAACCTCCAGCCCAAAATGAGGACCATCCTTCTGGACTGGCTGATGGAGGTCAGTAAACAGACATTAACTCCCGCTACTTTAATCTTGTTAGGAGTGGCTAATTAAGCAGCTCTGTGGAGACGAGGACGGGTTCCATTGAGGCATCAGACTGCAGCTCTCTGGAGAAAAAATCAGTGTCACATTCTCATAATGAATCAGTTTATTGTAGACCTGATACTTTTATATTTAGTGTGCTAACAAGAGCTTTTGCTTGTCTGTCTCTGTCTCTGTCTCTCTCTCTCTGTCTTGTGCTGTCTCTGTCCCTCTTGCTGTAACTCTCTCTCTCTCTCAGGTGTGTGAGGTGTATAAGCTGCACAGAGAGACCTTTTATTTGGGTCAGGACTACTTGGACCGCTTCATGGCCACACAGGAGAACGTTCTGAAGGCCACACTGCAGCTCATCGGCATTTCCGCTCTGTTCATCGCCGCCAAAGTGGAGGTATGAGTCCATCTCCCCAACCTGATTAGGCTGAAAGGTCAAAAAAAACCCACAAACAATCCAAGTTTATAGTTTTATACACAGCCTGTTCATCTGATAACAGCAAACCTGTATTGTTCCTGCAAGCGACAGCAAAGGTTCCTTTACTCCAAGCCACTGGAACTGCTTTTGCTGGCTGACCAATCAGACCTTGTTTGGTGTACTTTGAGTGTTTGTGTAATCATGGTGCTGGAGGTGGTGTGGATGTCCCGCTCCCACAAGACAAACGTTTTGTCCCGTTCACACACTTGTAAAACCCCATGGACGTCAAATATTTGCCAATCGTTAATGAACAAGTCTGTTAATGAAGTGATTTTGATCATGG
>JBBPDB010154611.1:0-13999 GCA_037974465.1 Brachypetersius altus
TGGATTTAAGCTGTTTTTCAGGTAAGAAACAGTTGTGGACTTCTTAAGCACTGATGTACATCGCTCTGGATAAGAGCATCAGCTAACTTCCGTAAATGTAAATGTTGAGACAGGACTAATGCTAACTACTTTTAGCCAACTCGGTCAAAAAGGCCCAGGTTCAGACTAAAGAGCCGAGTCTGAGAGTATGATCCAAATAGCCAGAAATGCAAATCCAAAATCAGCAAACAAACCCAACAGGACAGGAATCAATATCGAGAGCCACAGAAAGGGCAATAAAAATCAGGTCAAATAACAAGATACAAACAACATGTAGAATCATACATCTAAGTTACATCTACATGTATATTTTTCCCAGGTGTGTATTTTTTTTATTATAGCTAGTACTCATATTTTATACTAATTTTATAATTTGACATTTTTTACTATATACCCTGCTATTGTCACATATTATGTTTAAGACAGTATTTCCTGTCCTGGATAAAGCTCTCTATCCAGTCACTTAAGACAGTGTTTTCTATTGTCAGGTATGTGTAACTGTAAATATAAAGTTCATTGTTGCATTTTGAAGCGTTCTGCCAAGCATTATGTGCTGTGCAGCAGAGAGACATCATACTGACAGATTTCACGGCCATTGTTTTAACAGTGTTTATGTTTATGCAGTGTTTATGGTCTACATCTGGTGTCCTTTTGAAACACACACCAGATCATATATAAGGTCATGTGAACAGTTTGCTTTACTTTTTAAATGCCCTGCTTAGTGTAAAATGACAGATTAAAACACTTTTGTAAATTATAGTGCAATTTTTTGATCTTGAGCAGCTTGGAGCAGTTCTGACAGCCTTACAAACTCTGTCGTTTCGACTGAGCTTCAGTGGTCAAGATTACTTGTGTCAGCGATGCTCTAAGATTAATAGTCTGCTTTTATTTGTACACACCAGGAGAATAATTCAGTCACATGTTTACATATTTTTCATACACTCCTTGCGAGAATGGACTGCACAGCGAGGATGGGCTCCACAGCACACCTGTAGAAGCTGGTGAGAACAGAGGTGGACAACCCAGCCTTCTTTAGGTGTCTGAGGAAGTGAAATTGTTGGTGGGCTTTTTTGGTGACAACTGCTGCGTGTTCTGAGGACTTGAGGTTGGCACCCAAGGAGTCTGAAGCTGCTGACCCTCTCCACTACCGATGTAGACGGGGGATGAGCCGCACCCTGCCTCCTAAAATCCAGTACCATCTCTTTGGTTTTGATGACGTTGAGAGAGAGATCGTTCTCCTCACACCACTCTGCCAAGAGTCTGACCTCCTCTCTGTAGGCCGCCTCGTCGTTGTTGTTGATTAGGCCCACAATGGTGGTATCATGGGCAAACTTGATGGTTGAAGCTGTGTCTGGACACGCAGTCGTGTGTAAACAAGGAGTACAGCATTGGGCTCAGAACGCTTCCCTGTGGTGCTCCAGCGTTGATGATAGTGTTTTTCCGATCCTCACGTGCTGCGGTCTGTTGGTGAGGAAAGACCAGAACCCAGTTGCACAGAGCAGCCATGAGTCCCATCCGCAGCAGTTTCTTGCTCAGTTTGGAGGGGATAACCGTGTTGAATGCGGAGTTGAAATTCACATTCTAGGTGACTCCAATAAGTAGATAACAACTCATTCGCTGACATGGTAGCCAGTACATGATGGAGATGAGAGGAAAGTTCATAAAGCAGCGAGGAACCCAAAGTGAGTCACTGAATCGTCTCTATTCACTGAAATCAGCAGTTCGCAAGAATCGGTTAGGCAGAAGAGACTCGATTCTCCGTCTGGGAGCTGCTCCCTCCTGCCAATCTGAGAGAGGGGCGGAGCGTCGGGGTAGAGCGAGAGAGAGAGAGGGGGAGAGAGAGAGAGAGAGAGAGAGAGAGAGAGGAGGACAGAGAAAGCCTTTCAGACCCCCAGCGCTCTCTGCTCTCCCCTTTAGCCGACGGGCAGTGGTCTCGCCAGGCTCGGCCGGACTCTGCAGCACATGGACGGAATCAGGAGCTCTCCTGCCCCGGCACACAGCCCCGAGGAGCCGTAGAGCGTCGATCTGCCCACGGAGGGGTCGTGGTGGTGGGTGAAGGCTGCTGTACCGGGACCGAGGGACCAAGCGATCTGATGCTGCAGAAAATTCGCCATTGTTCGGATGTGCAGCGGGAATCGAGCAGAAGTAGCGCAAAAACGCCCTTTCGACGCACAGAGAGCTAGAATGAGCGCAGCACTGCCTTACATCCTCCCCCTGCTCCTCAGCATCCAGGTACACGTAAGTCTTTTTCCTCTGCTTTATTCTCCTCCACCCGGATGGAAGGGGACATGTCCTGTCTGTCTTGTGTGGCTCCAGCAGGCGTTGCTGAGGTTAATTGCTCTCTCAGTATCCATTTGAGTCGGTTGTGTCGTTCAGTTTTTCCCTTGAAGGTAAAATCGACCACTACTCGCTCTTCTCCTTCTCCAGCTTTTTTCATGGAGGAGCGGATAGTGTTTGCCCCTCGCCATGCGGTTCCCCATAGGCTGAGATGTTTCTGCAGGCAAAATTGGGTCATTCCAGCAGAAGCTCCCTGTCTGAGTGTGTGTTTTAGAGTCTGCACGCTGGAGCAGTGGACTGAAGCTTTTTTTCTTTCCCTAAGCAGTCTGGAAGAAGAAGGACAGGATTTGAGTATTTCTTTTAAAAGTATTTTCTCGTCAGTTGCTTTTATAAAGATGCCCATCGGACTGTACTGAGCTGCTCTGGCTGCTGAGGGAGAAAAGGCCCAGCACACATTTCACAATAGAAACATTGTTCACCACTGGTTACTTGTGAAATAAATGAACAGTTCCACCTCTTTTAATCACATCTGAATCACCCTTGGCCCAGTTTTCAGCTCAGTATTTCTTCCCGCTTATGTTCACCAGTTGCAGTTAGATCAGAAACAGTGAGAAGAGAATGGAGAATAGTTTTATTTTCTATAGCTGTCCCACTTCATCTTATTAATAAAAAATCAGAGATGGCATGATACTCGTTTTTCCTATTCTGATACTGATTCCTGTACTGGTACTACAACCTCGGATAATGGCTGACACTGATTCAGTATGTGTTCTTCAAAAATGGCTATGCTTTAAAATGAACTATTTCTTAAGACAAGCCTCTAATAGGCTGTAAATGTACAAACTTCTCAAACACTGTATTAGTGGACTGGAAGAAATGCACAGCTTTTTAAATTTTATGTGTATATCAGTTATTTCAGTTTGTACTTGGCAGTTATTTCAGTTTGTAATGGCACAGATTAATTCTGAGCCAGAGAGCTACTGATACTGTGATATCTGCCACCTGTAATCCAGGTAACTTGTCAATTTATCATTCAGTAAAAGGAACATTTATGTTTTTATTGTTGGCATGTATTAGCTGCATAGTTTTAGTGTCTTTGGGAAATATGGTACCCCCACACACACATGCACACACACACACACACACACATGCACACATATACACACACACACACACACATATAAAAAAGGAATGAATATGTGCCAATCCTGTAATAAGTACAAGCTGAAAATAGCTGAGTGTGTGTGAGTGTGTGTAGCTTGGTAGCCTAGAGTTTAGAGCATTCGCCCTGCGATTAGGAAGTTGTGGGCTTGAATCCCAAGACTGCTAAGCTCCACTGAGGTACCGTCCCCACACTCTGCTCCCTGGGCACTGTGTTCCTGGCTGCCCACTGCTTCACTTGGTGAATGGGTTAAATACAGAGGAAGGATTCCGTGCTGTTCACACTGTGGTGTGTATGAGAGAATGGTCACTTTCACTTCACTTTCATATACAGTATATGCAAGTGAAGCAACAGTATCATAATTATACGTTAAACTAGTAAAATAAAAGACTGTATTGAAGTAATATGGGTGAGGTCTCTTTCTTTCAGTATGTGAGGCGCAGTAACTGTTGAGATGTTCGAAGCCCTTAGTGCAGGAATTTCTCCCTGCATATGTTTGATTGCATCGACACATGTCAAGATGTTGAAGCGCTGCAGCTGATCTTGAACCATATGGCACAGTCTACATACTTATATGTAGATGTCAGATGTCACAGCTCCTTTTTCTGTAGCATCACTAGGTTAAATTGTTCAGATATTATTGGTGGATCATACAGTTTCCTGGTTGCATGTCAGAAAATCCCCTACGGTAGCAGCGAGTTTGCCGTTGTGTCCCAGTGTCCGTCTCTATTTTTGGGTGTTAAAATGATGTTTTTAAGGCTGTCTCCCTGGTGGTGACATCATTGTTCACAATTGCACCTGAGCCTGGTAACCATGGTGACAGGGCTCTGCAAATGAGTCAAGCATTAATAATCAAGCACGAGCCGGGACTGATTTGGGGTCAGAGTCTCCAAACGTTATTGTTGCTCACTTGTGGGTCATAACAGCTGCAGTTCTTAGTAAAGTGTAATAAATATGCCGCCAGTAGATGTGAGGTATCGACCTCTGGCAGCCTGTCACTTAAAATATAATATTTAGAGCAACTTGTAGACATAGGAATCAAACGTGATCAAACGTGATGTGCTGTAATGTTTGAGTTGTGTTTTCCTTTTATGAGGCATCGATCCAAATCCCGTTCAGACCTATACCTGCACAAAAATTCTGGTATTGAATGTTGGGGAGAAAAAACAAATCTGATCCCATTTTATAAAGAATCTGTCTTGATATATCACAGAATTGCTTGTACCTCTACATAATCTAAAGCAAAGTGATAGATCACATGATAATAACAACAGTAACTACTAAAGACGTCAACAGAAGAACATGAACAATCTGGTAAAAGGGCCCATATCATGAAAAACCAAATCTTAGCACTCAGTCCATATAGTCTATATTTGCATAATCAGCTGCCAAAGACTCACCTAGAGCTGACACAGCTGTTCAGGTGTGCACACAGTCTTTAAAATTTCAGTGGAAAATCACTGCCAGTAGAACAGAACACTCTGGAGCAGCCGCACATGAGTCTGAGGTCACTGTACTCAGTGCCAAGTGTCGACCGCATTGGGCCGTGGAGCAGGAGAACTGTGTCCTTTTGGAGAGATGAAGCTCCATCTCATTCCTTTAGGATCAGTGGAGTGATCAATATCTGTCCTCATTAATACTCTTGTGGCTGAATGCGATCAAATCCTCACAGCAATGTTCCAGCATCTAGTGTGAAGAAGATCTGTTAATGCACCTTTTGTATTATTACTCTTCATTTCAGGGAAAACCCGGAAGAGCAGGTGTCTGTAAACTTTTGGACAGGTAGTGTACGGACAATAAGGCGTAATAAAGTTTGGTCACATTTAGACCTACATGAGGGACACATCTGAAAATGCACAAACACCTTCCAGCAAAATGGCAAAGAAAAGCACATAATTTGCTCTTCTGTCACAGCAGTGAAATACAGTTTGCTGTGGATTATGTGCAGGATCTATGAAGTCCAACAGCATCAGCTTAATTGTGAAATGAAGACAGTGGCTGCTACACATGCAGCCATGTGGAATGTTATTGAAGTTAACTCGATAGCGGACCATTAGAGCAGATATGATCTCATAGCATTCATGGCTGAAAAGTCTGCTCTAATGCACCTGCATTAGACATTTCACATATATCTTCCACTCATCACACGGATCATTCCAAAAGTCAGGGCATAGCTTGCAGTCTAGGGAACATGCTGGATGTTCTGTAAAACCTCAGACATGGATTTAAGAATGGTTTGCTATTTCAGGAGTTTTAAGATTTGATAATGACTGCTTCAGTTTAATACTACTGTAGGTAAACTCGTGAATGTCCACTTTAATGCTTCTACACAGCACCAAAAAGGTTCTTAAAGAACCGTCTCCGACTGCGAAGAAGCATTTAACCAGACAGAGAGCCTTATGTGCCCTCAAATGAGTGTTTATGGTTCTGTATGCCTTAGAGAACTCTTGGAAGAACCATTTTAGGGTGTAGCTGCTAATACATGTAGTGGTGCTTTATGTAAGGTGATAGATACATTCACAATTTTTAACAACAAACATTCATTTGTAATTACAAAAGTAGGTTTTATTTCAGTAAGTTTTGAATGTGGGTTAAAAATGAGTTCTTAGGAGATGAGTTCTCTTGAGAAGAAAGCTCAGACAGCCAGGCGGCTTTAGAACGCCCCGTGGACCATATTTATCATTTAGATCAACCGATTTATCAAGAATATTTTGGTATTTTTAATAAACCTTAACATTTATAAACAGTTATGTCAGACTCATGTATACATTGCAGATATTTGCTGATAATACATTGGCATATGATGTTTAGATTTGACTGACATTTAAGACGTATTCCTAACCGGTAGTTGATCGTTCTTGGAATGCAGCGCTTACTTTCTGTTCATTTTGTCTCATTTGTAAGGTAATAGAAAGAAATGTTATATTTTGCTAATCCAGGTATGATTTCTATATTTTATAAACAAGTGTTGCGATCAACAGACATCTGCATGAAGAATGTTGAAAACAGCAGTGTGTCTAGTTTTATTTTGCTCACATCTTTGTGTACTTTGCCTTTATTTTGTGTTCGAGCTGCTGGAATGCTCTCGGATTTCCCTTTGGCGATTATTAAAGTTATCTCCTATCTCACGGTGGCAGCCCTAAATTCTAGCAATTATATACACAAAAGGATTATATTAACCTTGCATTTTAAAACCATCTGCAAGTTTTCTTGGTCAGGATGCTGGTTGGTGTGTCAGGCTGTGCGAATATGTGTGTGTTCCTGTGTCTGGATGTGTCTCCAGAACTCACGCGGAGACTCCAATAGTTTTAAATTAACAACGAAAAATTACATTTGAATCGAATGCACTTACACAGTTTTCAGATGTAGGTGTTCATTCAGTCATGATCGTTTGCTGTGCAGCATGTCTGGTTTGTTTCCTCAGATTGGCCCATGTTAGACTGATTCAGAGCCAGTTCTTCCAGACTACAAGTCCTATTGCCATTAGAGCCCTGAATCAGTTCAGTGAACAAATGCTTCACTAATGATTCATTCTGAATCTCTCAGCAGTGGTTTTTGAATTTCTTTAGTATAAATACTTGGGAGCACAGAAGTGCTCAGTTGAATGCTTTCGTTTTGGACACTATGTCCTTTGTATAGAAGCTGCTCGGAGATTAATTGCTTTGTGTTGCATTATAAAGAGACTGAACTGTCACTGCCAGTCATTGCTGAAGAAGAGGCGTATTTAGTCGACTGATGGTATGATCTCTGCTTTTAGGTCATCTGTACATCAGGATGAAATATTTATTTTTCCTCCTGCATTGATTCATCTAATCAGTTCCAGCATTCAGGGTTTACATGCGTGTTCTGACTAGGAGTCTTTTGGGGTTTTATGGTTGCAGTTTTGGATGGATTTGTTGGTCCCCGGAGGTGTGTAGTAGCAGTATGTGGACTCATTCCAGAGATTTATCATTTTTACGATGTATTTAAAAACTATAATGCATGTCAGAGACCCACTAATGCGCTGATGGAAGCACTGTAACTGTAATGAACATCCCTGCTTAATGGAGACAAGGCTCATTTTCATTAATGCTTACGTGAAGGGGGGGGGGGGGACGACAATAAAAAAGTACATTGTGCTATTTTTGATAGATCTGAATCATGATTTCAGGGATTTCTAAGAATTTCTAAGAATCACTATTCATGAAGACTGAAACTTAAAAAAATAAAATCCACTTTTTTGGTGCTTTGTGATGCACAGACGTTCAAAATTTTCTGCATATCGCAAGGGTTTTTCGTGTTTTGAAACAGAATTAAATCTGTAGTGGAGATGCTTCAGAAGGACAGGGCACTAACTCTGATAATATAGAAACCAGTAAATAGTTCTGTGTATGATTTGCTTTCTGTTTTGACCAGCGCTGGAGAGTGAAGGCCATTTTAAATCCCTATTTTAAATGTTTACGCCCATTAAAAGTATCTATCTGTAAAAGTATAAGCCTTTTGGCACTTTGTTATAAAAGATTTTAAAGGTAGCATTTCCAGATCTCAAGCCTATTAGCTCTTTCCACTAGACATGCTACCATTGTTGACCATTTTCAGCCAAATTTTCAGTGACTGAGTTTTCAGTGCATATCTAAGTTTGTTCTATAGTATGTAAGTTTAGATTAAGTTAATAGATGTGGTCAGAATGTCCGCATTAAGTTGCCTCTGTAAGTTCACTGAGGAGGAGCAGAGAAGCGAGGGTGGCGTGTCGTGATGTGATGTGTTTGTTAACATTTTTGTTTGTTTGTTTGGTTTGCAGCTAAGTGGAAGTTCCTATATTATTCATTTTATCCAGAAAGAAAACCCATATAAACATACATGTATAGACTGTCAGTCACATATATATCAAGACATTAGATAATAAGTGCTACAGGGTAAAGTTAGCATGGTAGTTTTGGAATATACAGATTTGTTTCACATATTTTTTCTACAGGATGCTAGCAGCCCATGTTATGTTTGGCAAAGGTTGGTAGCTAAAGAGAGGGGGAAAAAAAGGAAATGGGTTTTATAGAGCTTAAAATATTATGCTGCTGGGCCCGCAGACTGTCTCCCTGATTAATTCTTGGGAGAGGAAAGCAGAGGGGACGAGCTCTGCTCTGTGTGTTATTGCAGACAGAGCGATTTCATTTGATCTCCCTCCTCTATTCACCTGATAGCGTCTTTGTAATAAAGTTATATAATGAATGGAGCTCTTGTTTTAAGCTGACATATGTGAGCTACACAGCATTTAAATGTATGTCAGGACAAACAAAATCAAAAGGCCAACAGGTTTAGGTTTGTTCGGCGCTTATTTGCTAAAAATATAAAAGCTAGTTGTCGGATGCCATGGAAAGTCTGGGAAATATTACATTGTAAGATAGAAAACCCATGAAATCTTTAGGCAGATTTCCATCCATTCTGTTGGAAAATTAGATTTCAATCTTATTTGAGATTGGCCTTGACCCTGATGAGCCTGTCTGCTGCTTTATCCATTAAGAGCAAACCCGTTAGAAAGATTAGTACAATAACAATCTGATTAGCACCTCCTAACCCCCCATTTGTCTATAGCACAACACCTCTTTCTCTCCTAAGCCTCTGCTCCTCAGGCTAAACACCATATCTATTAGAATAAAACCCTTAATTCACAAAATGCAGCACAAACAGCTTTACTTGGGATTAACTTGCACAAAACAACATGATCTTCTCGTCATTTGCCAGGCCCTGTGAAATAAAACCAAAGCAGATGTAAGAGTTTAAAGAAAACCCCAATTGTTACATTTTTACCCTTTTTAAGAGAGAGTGATGTCTTGTAGCAGGCATGTCCATGGTTTTCATTAGAGATGGACAGTAGGACAGTTTTTGTTGTAACTTCAAATGCAAAATACATGACAGCTTTCCTGGTAATACTGAGGATATGGTCGGTTCTTAAAGGTCGCTGATCACCTACAATGAGAGTGAAGTCCTGTGTAATGGGGGGTTTGCAGTGCAGTGTATGAAATGCTGATTAAAAATGCGCATTTGTATTCAAATAAGAGGTCGCTTAATTAAACTGTTACTAATGGATCAATTTCAGAATTAATCCGATTCTCATTGGATCATGACAGTACTGTGGTCACAGCACCATTTGTCTCTCTGTGGTTGTTTAGGTAATCAAGTGAATTACAGTAATTTATGTACAAAACAAGTGAACATTTGCTGACGTTTTCATTGTGATTTAAAAGTCAGGTCTCAGTCCTGGGTCACACCAAGATTCCATCCTTTCGGTTTAATCTGTAAAAGCGTATTTTCATGATGGTGCAGTGTGCAGCGCTGTTGTTTCACAGCTCGGAGGTTCTGGGTTCAGTTCCCAGCCAGGGAGCATCTGTGTGTCCTGGGATGGACTGGCGAACTGTCTGGAGAGTTTCTTTCCTTTTTGCCTTATAAGTTCAGGGAAAGCAGTAATGGATGGCTGATATTATTTTCTGTGGTTTACAAAGTTGCATAGATAGTTTATCAGCTGCCTTTACAGATACATTTAGCTGCTCAGCTTTGGCTTTTTGATTATTATCTAAATGAGTAGTTTTTCTACGTCATCACTTGCTTTTTTTCACAAATGTTGCAATAAAATAATAAAAAATATTAGCAAGCTACTGGGTTTTAAACTGGCTCTAAAATAAATTCTATGAATTTTATGAATTTTCTAATTATGTTGGGTGTGTGTAAACACGTTTCTAAAGTAAATGGCCGAATGACAGGTTTATCTATTTTTCATTCAGTTTTTATAATTTATTTGACTGTTTTGTACAATGAAAATATATTCTTCATTTGTTAGATATAATTATGTGTATGATATGGGACTGAATTTTGTTTACCCCTAACGCCCTTTACCAGGTCTGTAGATTTGCTCAGCCTGGGTGTGCTAGACTTATATTTGCTCAGTGCATGAAAAGTTCATCAAAGCAGTGTCCCGTGAGAACGCTGCTGTCTCTCCATCACTTTGAAGTGGTACAGAATCTTCCCCTGCTCCCTGTTCATTTTAATAAGATGGAGAGTGTTGAGGCATGGAAAATAAGATGTTTAATAAAGTGCAGGCTACAAAAGCAGATGTCATGAATAACCAATCAAAGCATCCGCTCAAAAGTCCTGGGTAGGCATTTAATTTTTGCTCTGCACATCCTCGTTTTCCTTTAATGATGGTAAATCAGTGAGTGAATGTATCTTTCACATCGTCACACCGCCTCATCCTTTAGTGTGATAATAGAAAGTGTCTGAATCAAGACCTACTGGGGAAATATCTGTAGTCTTCTGATGCAGAGGGTCTCAACTGAAAAAGTGTTAAAAAAGGACCTCCCAGAAAATCATATATCCAGAAGTGAATAATGAATAATTAAATGATGAATTAAGTCAAATTCATCATTTAATTATTCATTAGTGAATGTTGCTAATGATACTAAATGTTACTAAACGTTAGTGTTAATAAGTGTGTAATTTATACTTTCATGCCAAATCCGATGGTTTTGTATCTTGGCAGTAAGGGCAGCTGGTAGCGTAGTGGTTACAGCGTTTATCCTGTGATCAGGAAGTCGTGGGTCCGATTCCCAAGACTGCTAAGCACCTCTGAGGTACCCTGAACAAGGTACCGTCCCCACACACTACTCCCCAGGCGCCGTGTTACTGGCTGCCCGCTGCTTCACTTGGTGAAAGGGTTAAAAGCAGAGGATGAATTTCATGCTGTTCACACCGTGTGCTGTAGTGTGTTCATGTATGACAGAATTTTCAGTTTCACTTAAGGCTATAAACAGTCAGCTGTGTTTTACTGAGGTGCTTGCTGTCCCTCCTAGCCTTTTAGTTATGCTGCATTTTTTCTTTTTCCTTCCTGTATATTTTTAGTCTGCGTGTTGATTGTTGTGTATGTTTTTGTGGGCTGCCAAGAGAAAGATGATCTGTTCTGCCACCATTAGTTTGGACTGCATCCCTGACAGCAGAGCTCTGATTAGACAGCCTGACTTTTAACACATCCAAACAAGGCAGAAAATTGAGCTGACTCTGTGTGAAAATGTTATACTGCATCACAGTCTGTCAGTTTGGGGTACCAGGACTGCATGATAGGGACAGAATAATAATATTGCAATTACACTACTGCGTATTTCAGCTGAGATGCCTTTCAGTATATTAAAGGGTTCGTATCATCACTTTCCTGGAATCATATTGACTTGGCTGCCTTGACCATAAATATTAGCTGCCTCGACCACACAGTGCATGTATGGAAACAAAGCCAAAAACCTCACAAAACCCAAATTTTCAATTTGTCTCCTTATTTAGCCTACAGCAGTTTAGCCCTGGCCGTTCGTGCTGAAGTGTTTCAGCGCCATGCTGTCTTTTGAGTGAGCTACAATACAGAGCAGCCAATCAGAAAAGAGATGCTTTACATATATCAGTCCTAAAGGCACAGTAACAAAAACAGCCTGTAGAGTTCTACGGTTGGAAAATGGTCACGTAAGAATGAACTATGAAACTTCAGGGGAAAATGAAATAGAATCTTTAATGATTAAATATTGGCCAAAACGATTTGACTTTTGTTGAACTGCATGAACACCTTGATTTATCGGTACAGTAGTGCTTACCAGGATGGGTCACCCTGTGATTGGTGAGAGGCTCATTTGGATCTCGCAACCATCTGCGATATCAGTTTTGCAGACAGATAATGTAATAATGTATCACAATAATGATATTTATTATGACTATGTATTGTGCAGCCCAAGTGCAACCCCAATTAATTTGTGTGTTAATTTTGAAAACTTTACATGCTTTTTCTTTTTGTCTGTAGAAGTAAGACTCATTTTAAATCGGTCGTGGCATTGCTCAGGCTGAGTACATTTCAGTGGTTTCTTACGATGCACAGTGCAGAGTGAAAGTCACTGGTTCACTTGAGGAGTGGTGCTGCTTGTTATTAGAAATACTTTTTCAGCAGCTGTGCTTTCAGGAATGCGTTTCTTCATCCGCTTCGTAATTGAAAAAAATACAAAATACTGCAGGTTTGAGTTGTCTGTGGCGGTTTATGCCGCCCTGTTCTCAAGCCGCCTTTCCAGCACTCTGAAAGCAAATATTTGGGTGTTGGCCTTGTCTTTCTTTCCTCATCCTCTCATCGAGGGCACAGAATGCTCATTGAGTCTGTCTAGAGTTTCTGGGGACATTATGCCCTCTGTGGGATAATGGGAGCTGGCACATGAGGTCTGAGCACAGAGCCCCTAAAGAGAGGCGTCGGGAGATTGGCATAGAGTTACACTTTTTTGTGTCCACATGCCTCATTGGCTTCCATTTGTGGTGCAGCAAATGAGGATTGTTAAATGAGCCAGCATGCAACTCCAAGCCAGGCGCCTGGTATAGACTGGCATGCTAACTGTGAATGTAAGGACTGGTTAAGTTAGCAGGCCTGAATAAGATGGTACAGTCTAAAACGTAGAAAAAAAACAGTTTTCTGATCGTATTTCTGATGTTGGGAGTCCAAGCTGGAGCTCTTTTGAATCGATTGCTGAGATTTCCTGCGCTGGCACATCTAAAGGCAACATATTTCCCACGCTCAGCACACACACATATGGAGACCAACAGCTTGACACATTTCTATCAACCCTAAAAGGAAACTCCTCCGGGAGTTTATGTTAATGTACCTGTGAGCTGAGACTCTTTATTCGTCTCTAAGGTCTGTCGAGATTATGTGATTACAGACAAATCATTAATTGAAAATGTACATTTTTGATTAATAATAGTTATTTTCAAAGCTTTCTTTTTTTCTACATAAGCCTTATTTGGATAGGAAGGTAACTATTTTTTAAACAGCTCCTTAATGATTAAACCCTCACATGACTTAGCAATAACACGACAGGATAGACTCATTTCTGATAGGTGGTCTTCAGAGATGGGTTACGTGACAAAAACATATAGTTTTTAAAGGCATTTTAACAAAGACACAGTGTGTTACGATGATTATTTTATCAAACATCTGATAAATCGTGTTGCGTTCAGGAATTTTTTTTTTATTCAGACTGAATCCATGATTCCTGACCCACTGTATACCTGTACCTGCCGTCAGACTTTTCTCTTTAATCAGCCTGCAGCCTGCTTTCTGATGCAGTCTCGGGTCAAATGAGAGACACTTCCAGTACAGATAACATTTTGTGATTTGTTTAGTGTTTAAAATGGACACATGCACTAGAAGACACCACGTGGAGTGACAGTGCTCTGACATATGGTGACATCTGGCAGGGAAATCATGAGGAGGTCTATCCAGACAGAACTAAAATCGTCTGAACTCTGTTGAGTTTGGTGGGACACAGCAGGTAATTCAGCCTGTAATTTCCTCTTGGGTGAGAAAAAACACTGACATGGCTGATTTGGACAGACGTAAAAGTGCCATATATAAAAGAAACAATTACTACAGGAGCTTGTGTAAATTTAGTCCTGTCCCTATATTAGGGCTGGACAATAATTCAATATCAATATATATCGCGATAGAATTTTTTTCAATAACGGTGATATGATTTT
>JBBPDB010154620.1:0-13998 GCA_037974465.1 Brachypetersius altus
CGGTGTAATCTCTCCATCCCACATCGTGGGTGCTGCAGCCTGCCACTGAAGGAGCTGCTCAGTGCTGCAAGAGCTTCCTGCATGCTGTCCAACAGGGAGACCATATAGAGTCAAAAAAGTCTAAAATAAATCTAAAATAAATAAATAAAGTTCTCTGATTCTGATTTCTTCACACCAAAAGACCTAAGCCTTCACAGCAGGAACAGCCTGCTATGCCCTTTTCTCTAGAGAGCATTTGAATTGTGAGTTCAGTCCAGTCTATTGTTCAGATGAACACCAAGGTACCTGTAGCTCTCCACAGACTCAATGTTCATGCTTTGGATAGGGTTTAGTGGAGGATGTTTGTGCCTGCGGAAGTCTACCACGAGCTCCTTATTGTCCCCATCAGTGATGTGTAAGGGCCAGGGGTTATGTGGGTGGATGGCCAGTAGGGGTCGTACTTATTTCTGTTCTGTTGAGAGCAGCTGGGACATTTGGGTTTTGTTAATTATGAGTTACAGATGTCCTGTGTCTGTTTTAAATAATTGTGTTTGATGATTGGTTTTTGAGTTTGTGTAATGGTGTATTTAGTTGGGTTTGTGACTGACATGCGGTGTCGGTCAACCTTCACCGTTACCATCGTGCTTAAAGAAGTTCCTGTTCTCCTATTGGTTTGATAGAATAGTATTGGATTTGGGCTCTTAAGTCTTGTCTTGTTTTGTATTTGTAAAGAATAAAATAAAGAAAATGCAGCACTTTGACTATCCCTGGTGTGTGTGTGTGCCTGCCACTTGTGCCTGGAGACTGGAAGTAGACGTGACATGATGAGGCCGAAAATTGGGTCATCTGAGTCATCTGAGAACTTCTGCAAGTAGCACTGGGTGGAGTTGTGAGTGAAGTCTACAGTGTAGATGGTGAAGAGGAACGGTGCCAAAACTGTTCCCTGTGGGGGCCCTGTACTGCAGACGACCCTGTTCAAAACACAGCCATGAGCCACTCCTGTGTACTACAGCTTGTTCCTCAGGATTGTGGGAAGGACGGTGTTGAAGGCACTGGAGAAAACAAAGAACATGATGCTCACAGTGCTCCCAGCGGTCTCCAGGTGAGAGAGGGAATGATATAGGAGGCGAATAACGTCATCATCCATTTCAGTGCCAGGCTGGAAGGCAAACTGAAGTGGGTCCAGTGATGAGCTCATCAGGGCCGAAGCTGAGCCAGGACCAGCCACTCCAGGGTCCTCATCAGGTTGGATGTCAGAGCCACCGGCCTGAAGCTGTTGAGGTCCTCGGGACGTGGAGTCTTTGGCACTGGTACCACACACAAGGTTTTTCAGAGCTGTGGAACTCTCCCCAGCTTCAGGCTCATCACCCCACATGGCTGATCTGTGCAGGACCTGACAACCCTTGAGCTGACGCCACCTGGACCCACTGCCTTCTTGGTTTTAATCCCGTTCCCCCTAACTAAGTGTCTGCGGTGTCAGTGGAAGAAAATCAGCAGTGAGGGTGGAGGTGTCTGCAGCTGATGTTGAAGACTTCATCCAGAATGAATCAAACTTGTTAAAGAAGAAATTCAGTTAATTTGCCCACCTCACATCCCCCACCGGCAGAGAATTCTGTTCTTTGTGGAATGACATGGTTCTAAGGCCTCTCCAGACTTTGCTTACATTGTTCTGCAGAAGCTGGTTTTCCATCTTCTGCCTACAGCTGTCTTTTCCATCCCTGATCAGTCCTTTCAGCTCTCTTTGCACCCTTTTCAGCTTCTCCTTGTCTTCTAATTTGAAGGCCGTCCTCTTCTGCTTGAGGACAGCCTTGATTTCTGGTGTAATCCAAGGCTTATTGTTGGAGCTGCACCGCACAGTCTTGGTTGGTACAGTGTTATCCACACATAAGTTAATGAAGTTGGTAATGCAGGTGACAAGGCTGTCTATATCCTCCCTGTGGTCATCACAAAGCACCTCCCACACAGTAGACTCAAAACAGTCCCTAAGAGCCTTCTTGCTCTCCTTCGACCACCTCTGCACTGTGCGGGTGACTGGTGGCTCCCTGCACACTAGAGGCTCATACACAGGAACAAGGTGCACAAGGTTGTGATATGATGTTCTCAGGGGAGGAAGAGGTGATGAACTGTATGCTTCCTTAGTGTTGGCATACAGTAGGTCCAATGTTTTATTGTCTCTGGTCGGGCATGTCACAAACTGGGTGAATGTGGGCAGTTTGGAGTCCAGGAATACATGCCTTATTTCTTCCCAACTCACTCCCCATATAAGGTTCCAGTTTTATTGAAAAATAAAACCAGCCTCAACATTGTTTTACCAAGTAATTGTATTGTTGAAAACTCAGCATTCCACAATAAATCGTACAAAACCCAGAAAACTTCCTTTAGAGAGCAACAAAGTCCTCATCATTGTTTATGGCCAGCCTTTCCAGTCAACTGGGGTCCATCAGCCACAAAGGTCAGTAATGTGATTTAAATCCACACCATTCTGAATAATGGAAAAGTTGCATCACCCAAAAAACTAAGCATTTACTCGGATGTCTTTTCTCACCATGACTTGGGCTATGGTCATGCAATTAAAGTCAAGTATCACATATAAATGAAACCCCTTTCAAACAATGACCATGTCCTATCCATTCACAAGATTTCAGTGCTGTGAGGCACCATCTCAAAACTCTCAGCGATGCTGGAATTAAGTGCAAATCTGAGTCTCCTTTTGATTGTCCAATTGCAATTGTTGAGAAGAAGAATGGTGAAGTTTGATCATTTGTAGATTGTTGGAGACTTAACAGGCAAATAATTAAAGATGCTTATGTTTTACCAAGTATTGAAAAATCCTTCCCTGCCATAAGTGGAACAAAAAGACTTCAAGTCAGGCTATGAAATAGAGCTGGATGAGGATAAAGCAAAAACAGCTTTTGTGTATCCCCTTGGGTTTTGAGAGAGGAACCTCATCCCTCATGGTATCACAAATGCACTATGTTCCAGCACCTAATGGAAAAGTTCATGGGTGATATACACCTCCATGAAGTGCTGGTTTCCCTTGACAACATTATTGTTTTTTCCTATACCCTGGGGGAGCATGAAGCTCATCTGACTAAAGTCTTGGATCACCTCAGAGAACACAGCCTCAAGCTGTCACCAGATAACCAGTGTTGTTTTTTCTCAGTGTGCTGTCCGTGGCTCATTGTGTCTCAGAGTGGTGTGGCAACAGGTCCTCAGAAGACTGAAGCCCTTAAAACGTGGCCAGGATCCCTGTATCGTACTGCCATCTCTACTACAAGGACAACAGCTCAGAGCTGAAACCTTGGGACAGACTGAGGTACTAGTTTGGCTCTGTCCATGACAAGTCCTTTTCCTCCTTCCTGAACTGCTCTCAGCTAAGCAATAACACCAATGGCCTTGGTCACGGCATCTGTTTCTCCACCCAGCTCTATATCCTTGATGACTGGAACAAAATCTTCAGATGGGAAAGCTTTAGTCACTGCTGGACAATTGGACACAAATTTGTGCAAGCAGAGATTTGACTTGGCGAGTGAGGCCTGAGTTCGTAGAAGGAGGTTGATTGTCTCTGCATCAGAAATCAACCATCCTCTACATAAAAGTGTCTTTTAACGAATTTGACTGTGTCTATACCATGCTCATGGACACATTCAGTGATGGCTCTTCGCAGATGATAAATGGCAACATTGGGATTTTGGATGGTGCATTACCAAAAACATGGTACTAGATACTGGCTTACTGAGGTCATTGTCCTGGTACCATCAAAATGAAGGACCTTTTGACTATTTTCATGCACCAGAAAACAGTGATACATTTGTTGGATGTCTGCCAGGATGAAAACTCTTTCCTTCTGAATGTGTAGTAGGACAAATAGGAGGGAATTGTTAAGGACCTGTAAGTAGTATGTCATTGAGGGTGACAACAGCTTACTGGGCACTGGAGTCAAAAACAACCCTGATTTGATGTGGGTGGTATACCCCAAACAATGGAAGATATCAACACTCCTTGTTGTCTTTCAATGGTGGTGTGTGACCGTTGCCAAAGATCTTCTCCCTTGTTGTGTCATGAGTGAAGACACAGGCATTGAACTTGTGCACTTTATAAAAGTAAAGTGCAGGCATACAAACAACTGGAACTGCATGTGTATACATCTCTATCTAGCTCTGTCTTCAAGTCCTACTTTGGTAGCCAACTCCTTTTCACTGAACTCCTCGCTCCATCAAGTGTAGGGGATGAATATTGCATATACCACATCCATGAATGTGATGTATTCTTTCTGTATCTTGGGTTTTCTCTTCAAATGTCATTGTAGGGATTCAAGTTGTTTGACTGCCTGCTCTGTGATATTTGGCAAGTCTCTGTCTCTGTCCAGTTCAGGGATGTGTTTGGCGATGTGATGGAGATGAGGCTGATGAATCACTGAACTTGATGTTGGGATTTCAGCCAAATTTGTTGGGATCTCTAGACTCAAGGAGTAATGGGAAAAGTATAAGGATTTTGCCATCCAGTGATTAGATCTGGAATCCTGCTGCTTTCTGGCCATATGCTTTTGCATATGCAAATATATGAGCAAATATATGAGAAAACATTTTAAAGCTGCCAGGGCTACATCTCAGTGAAGGAGAACCACTCTGGAAAGTGTGCAGATACATTAGACAGGATACATTTAGAGATAAAAGATGGTTGGAGCACTACTTACCTGGGAAACTGGATTAGTTTATTCACCTCTCATCATGGTCACGTTTTTGCAGATCTGGTAAGTTCATACCGCATTCCAAGAATTCCATTAGATAGTGAGCCACCGAATTTGATTCCTAAAGCTTGATGACTCTGTGGTCATCAGATTCACTGGTATGCCTGTTACAGTTCCCCAATTGGACATTCATGTGCTGAAGACCTTATTATTCAGTTCCTCCACCATTTACATGGAACTTTGATGGGAACATGTTTTGATTATTTAATTTTTTTAAAGCACATAATCTTCTTTCCATGTTTTATGTGATTTTTTTAAATGGTTAATACAAGAAATATTGTTATTTAAAGAATTTACAGTTCTGTCCTGAGTTCCTTTCAAAACTAGCAGTGTAGTGTACTTACCTAGTAGTGGGTTACACGGTTACAATTGACAGAAAGTATTATTTCTCTGACAGGCCTTGAACAAGGAACTCTCTAGGGCCAAACGATTTTCTGTCACATATGAGTGGTGCCCTTTTAAATTAAGAAAATCATTGGAAATAAGGGGACGGCATGCCCTCAATTCAGACATGGTCAACTGGGATACCTTAGACAGTCTCTCCAAAAGTGAAACATATTTAAAGCATAGTGCTCTCTGCCACTTTGTCTTGGGCATTCAGGATGACTATGTTTACCAATAGTGATGGCAAAAATGGGTTCGTATAAGGAGTTTACACAGTACAATAGACATTTAAGGTAGTTCTTATATGTCTTCCATGCTGAACTCCATTGGCTTGTTGAAAGTGTGAACATTATTTTTTAACCTCCATTCATCAACATTAACAATGAGACAGCAGTTAATTGTCTATTATTGGTTGTGGGGTGAGTAATAGGTAACTTTTAGAGACAGCTTTGTAGGTATTTATGAACAATACAAAAACTTTTTAAAATCTCTCTCTCTCTCTGTCATGTGTGCACACATACAGAATGCCCTGTCTTTTCCACAATTTATTGATTACTACTTTGTTGAATACTACTTTTTTGAATACTACTGGTACACACACTCATGGGAGCGCAAATATCGGTGGTGTGTGAAATGGCAGGTTTGTTTTTGGTCCCAGTTTGCCCCTGGAAGCCATCCTTGGTTAAAGATATTTATTTCTTTTGCAGAGAACAGATATCTGCAAATTTAAATGCACAATTTTTGTATTCTACATATATATTTTTATTCCTTTATCCAATGTGATAAGTAGAAATTGTGAGTGATATAGATATATGTGTGATGTCATTTTGTGTATGTCTTGGACCTTTACTTTGAAATGTATGTTCATGGGTCTTATTTCTGGAGATTAGTCACGGCTGTACTGTGTCTTGATTTAAGTGATTGGCCTTGGTTTTTGGCTATTGTCTTTGTTGTGTGTGTATTTAAAGGGGTTTTGTTTATGTTTGGGTTGTTGGTCCACACAATCCTGTCTTTGCTGTTTCTTGGTTTGTTTGGCCTCATGCCTGTCTTGTCAATGAATGTCAGTAAAGAAAAAAGAACCTGCAACTGCAGCTCGACACACCCGCACGACGGACTGGACTGACCCACTCCAGAGGTGCAGCACATGCTGACAGAATACTGACAGAATGTTTACCAGCAGAATAAAAGTGTTGGAACTTTTAGCATGTTCATATGTGTTCGTCTTCATTCATTAACATTACTGTCTCTTCAGTTCTGAACTTTTATTTTCTTTTTTGTTATCTTGTTGATGACTCTACCTGCACCTCACAAGTGCACAGTTCGTAGGTGGAGCTTTGTGCATTTTTTTCTGATAAGCTGTAATCTTAAGATGCCTTTGTAGTTCCATGCACCCAGGTCTCAAGTGTACTACACAAGTTTTATAGATCAAGCACAGAAAGGGAAAATCATCTACTGGAACAGAACTTCAAACAGCATAGGGAGTAGCAAAGAACAGCAAAAAAACTCAGCTGTCATTCCTTCAGCCTTTATACCCTGGTCAGTGTCTAGGATTTATGGGACACACTTCTGGTACACTGTGGAATGGATTTTTTGGCAAATCAAAATCTAAAGTCAGGTGCACTGTGAGAGACTATTTCAATTGCAATGAATATTTCAATTCTGCTTTACACCGATTGCGGTGGGAATGATTTCCACACAGAGGGTGCTTCCCACTGTTAAGGATTGCGCCTGCACTGCATACATATGAGCCGGTTCTTTAAGCCTTTATTACATAGAAATATATGATCATTCTATCACTCTGCTGTTCATATATCTATTCCTATTCATCTTATATACATTCTTAGGCACCATTTTAAGGAATGAAGGACCATAGCCAAATCTGGCCAAAGTCAGCCATGGGAAATGCCAATTAAGAAAATCCATGTGTTGTAACTTACCATTAAAAGAGACCTGATATCTCAAAGGTCTAATTAATATATGGGACTATACAGTGACTGCACACAGTAGGGTCATTTACTGTAACTTTTGCCATCTGACTGCTAAGCTAGGCCTTGCTTTGTCAAGTGCAAATGACTGTTTTGAGATTAATGGATCCCAGTGTTCATATCACACATGAGCCTAAGCATCATAAAGGGTAAACATAACATTGTGTGTTATATAGTTCATGAAATACTGTGTGCAAAAAGTTGACATAACCCCTAGGACCAGGGTTTGTATTCAGTAAGTGGGTGGTGGAAGTATAATGAAAGTTTTATGCAATATTTTGTTGTTCATTGAGGCAACAAGTTTTTTATATTTTTAATATTTGTGAGGCAGTTGTGAGGCACCTCTGTATTCTAGAAAATAACACAGCAGGGGAAATAAGTGGCAGCTCTAATGTACAGTTTATACAGTTTTCCACTTTCAAAATGTCTTTCATCAAAGCTTGTTGGTAAAACAGTTTCAAGGCTGTTTTTGTAATGGTGTTTGGATAAGTCAAAGGACATGAACATGAGAATGAGCACGCAAATATATGAAGAATCCAAATGAGTACAATACAGGAGGCTGGTGGTCATGGTTGGTTATTAAGTACTGCAGCAGGAACAAAATATGAGAAGTGAGCCCCTGAATTTAGCCTTTGATTTGCCAAATGTTCCGTTCCACAGTGTCCCAAAAGTGTCTCCCATAGAACCTTTTTGACAGGTTCTGCTAATGTGTGCACCTTAGATGCAATAATTGTAACTACAAATGCAACTGGCATGAATTTTAATAATGATCAAAAGAAAAATCTGATTTAAAAATATTTGTGTTGCCATACGGCAGAGAACGTGGCAGGTTAACATGGTTGATTCATTCAATTTGCGCATAAGACCAGCACATGCACACTAGAGTTCAAGTGCAAAGCTCTGTCAAATTATATTTCTATGATAGGCAGAAAAGATAAAAAAAATAAATAAAACAGACAATAGAGCAATCTACTATCAGAGTGCGAGCCACGAAGCCCACACTCTGAGCTACCTCTGAGAACATAACAAGCTGGCAGGCAGATGTCCATGCTGTGGTTCTTTATTCAAAAATGAAAACAGAAAAACATAAATAGGCACGCGGACCTCCTGAATTGTGAAACGTGAGGACAGAGTACAGCGTTGGACACATGAGAATAGACTAACCGAACCAGCTTTAAATACACAGGATAATCACAAGGTAAAACACAAGGCAGGTGGAACTAAGGAACACATGACAAGGACAGAAACCCACATGACAACAAGAACACCTGACCAAAGCAAAAAACCAGAAACATCAAAATAAAAGCCCCAAAAACTCAACAGAAAATCAGTGGCCCTACTGGTCACTGACCGAACCGTGACAAGAAGGGCATAATGTATAACTAATAACATATTTGTGGCCAGTTTTTACATTTTGAATGTTTGCACAGTTTAAGTGTTGTATTTTTGTAAAATCTTGCTTAAAAACTCCTTCAGCTTTACAGGAATAAGATTGAGGGCCAGGATGTTCCCCAAACGTAACATGTTAGTGAGTTGGCACTATCACTCAACAGCTTTGGCTTTCAGTCCAGTCAGGAAATGAGGAATATCTTACTGATGCCTCTGTCAGGAAATGAGGAATACTTTTCAAACCGAAATGAAGTGCCCTCTTTCAGCTGACAGGTAGATCTCCTGTTTAGAAATTCTTAAACAGATTGAAGCATTTTGAGTGTGGTTGTTTTGTACTGAATACAGCACTGTGTAGAAGTCTTGAGCCACCCCTCAGTGCTTTACATATTGCTTCCAAAGGTACAGACTTTCTTCTCTGTTTTTACTGCAGTCTTGAGGAACAGTTCTCCAGGGTTCTTGATGGACTTTCAAAGGCTCTCATTTTCAGAACCTGACCAGTTACAGGGGGATGATTTTTGTTTGTTAAGACACACAATAACGTATGGATGAATCATTCAAGCAAAACAAAGCATCTAACTGAAGCCCTGAACCAGTGAAGATACAGGAGCAGAAGATTCCAGATCATCAGATGATCAGTATATTGGTGTTGCTGAATGCTGAGTGGTTGGAACACCTTTAGGCACTTTGTAGCCTGTCACAGTAAAATATTTGTTCCCATTTCTTTCATTTATTTGACTCAATGTGCCAAAGATAAGATAGTTTAAGAGGCATAAAGAGTATTTTTGCACCAGTGAGGTGATTCAAAGAAAAATATAAAGAAATGAGGGGTGGATCAAGACTTTTGCACAGTACTTTAAATGCCTGTAGCCAAAAGCTAGCAACAACAATTAGCACCTGTTTGAAAGATATTTATAGGATTCAACATAAAGTGACATCAGCCATTGGACAAGTGTTATTTCTAAAATCAACAATAGTTACTACAACAACCATAACAAATATATTAAATCCAGGCTTTAATTCATCTTATAGGTACTACCACCATAATGTGGGTATGTATAAGTATATTTCTGAAGGGCAAAAAAAACAATATACAGCAGCACTATATAGGAATAGCATCACAAAATGAAAGATTAAAATGCCATGAAAAACAACAAAAACAAAGTATAAATGCTTGCAAATCTTAAATAATTTTTTTCACAACCAAGGCTAGAGGTCTTTAATGCTCAAAATGCTGAGCCCATACTGCATTGAAACCGCTTCTTATCTCTTAGGTATCAGAAAGTGCTGCAGGATCCAGGCGAAGAAAGCGGGAATGGATATTTCCTCCGATGAAACTTACAGAGAATGTTGACTACACCAAAAAGGAGTTCATAGCCAAAGTAAGAAATGCTTGTTAAACATCAAAGTAAGTTTATGCCAGTTCAAGTCCCAGAAACACAAGCTAAGGATGTTTTTCACAGTTGGGTGGTGTTAAGCTCAAGGCTTGTTTGTGCAGAGGTCTATGTTGGAGAGAAATGGCCTGGAAACGAGAGTGGAATTAAAGTGACAGCTTGTCAAGTGTCCACATATTATAATCATGGTTAAATACTTATTGCAAGTAAATAAAACATTGATGCTTGTGGAGCAGTTTCATTAAAAATGGTTATAACTTTTCCTCCTTTTATGTGTATCACAAATAATGCTGGGCCGTTAATGGCGTTAACGCGCGTTAACGGCGCGAGATTCTTATCGCGAGATAAAAAAAATATCGCCGTTAACAGCCGTTAACACCAAGATTCCAATGAGATTAACGGCGTTAAAAATCTATGCCCACCTCTAATCACAAACAACCCTTTTGTGTACTTCTTTCTTCCCTTACCATTTTCCAGCTGCTTTTTATCTTTAAGAATTAAACAGGCTATTTATGTTACTGAGCCTTAAATGCAGATATATGTAAATAACCTTTGTTCTCATTGGCTGCCCTGTACTTGAGCATGGATAGGTGAAAACATGAAAACGTGTTGGTTTTCAATTAATCACAAAAAAGCAGTATTTCAAAATGCAATGCTGGTGCAGCTTATTTTTAAACACAAATACAGGCATTCACAAGAAAGGCCTTTTAAAACATTTAGTAAAAATGACTAGCATGATCTGCTTTGATAAAATTATAAGACTGACAAGACAAGGTAATTATTGACTGCTAAAAAAAAAAAAGACAAATTATGCATTTCTTACATTATGTATGGCTATCTTTGAGTACATATTTTGACCAAAGTACTATTTTCTGCTATTCTAATACTAATTATTATAATTATTCTATTCTGGCTATAATAATTTCTGTTCTGATCAATAATTGAAAATGCATTAAAGTTATCTCAACAATCACAGATATTCATTTATTATTATATCTTAACTGCTCCCCAGATATGGTCTGATAAACATACACAAGGCGAGCCGATGGAGTACAGCCTGACGGGACACGGCGCAGACAAGGAGCCATTTAACCTCTTTTTGGTCAATCCCCAAAATGGCTTTGTCAGAATAACAGGAATATTGGACAGAGAGGAAATATCAGAGTACAATGTAGGTTCTCAGAGTTGTCCACACATTACACATTGTAGCTAAAATAATAGATATACAGCTCCAGGAAAAAAGAGACCCCTGCAGTTTATTTGTAAATCAGCATCTCTATGAGTAAGACAATCATTCCATGCCAGCGTCTGTTAAATTCCTACACAAGCAGATCATTCTGCTTCATGAGGTGCTGATTAGTGATGAAATCTTATTTAAAACTTGAATCAAATCCTATTTAAAAAGGAAAAAGCATAAAACCCACTGCTCTAATCAACGCTCTTCACTCGCAATGGGGCCAACTTGATAGCAAAACACTAGAAGTGTGTCAAATGCAATTATTGCCATTTTGTTTAAGTGAACAAGAAATGTTTATTTTTAATTATTCAAGTTCTGTAAACACTGCACCATTTCTCTTATTCTGATGTATTGCCATTTCCTTTCAAATGTATATCTTTATTTTGGAAATTTGGAGACGTATTGAACTGAACCAGAACATTTCTGCAGTGGTCTCTTATTTTTTGCAGTTCTTAACTAATAGTAAAAAAAAATATGCTGTTCTATTAGTTGAAAGGACTAGCAAGATACAGAAATCGCAGTCTGGCAGAAGGAGAGGTCCAGCTGAGAATACGGGTTGTGGATCAGAATGACAATCCACCAAAGTTCAGCTTCTCTAAAGGGTCTGTGAAAGAATGCAGCAAAACAGGTATGTAACATAAATCCTTAACCCAAGCCTTCAAACTCAGGCTAATCACTATAATGGGCTATTTCAAGCGCTGGGTGGCATTTTCTTCAAATATGTGAGCACACTGACCTCTGTTGGTTATCTGATAAATATCTGAGAACATGTTTCCAACACCATTGCAGGAACTCATGTCATGAGGATAAGAGCTGAGGATGCAGATGAGGCAGGAACAATCAATGCAAAAATTGCCTACAGTATAGTGAAGCAAATACCCGAGGGGTCGGGCCCCATGTTCTCCATCGACAGAGACACCGGGGACATCCATGTTAAAAACCACAACTTGGACAGAGAGGTATATTGTCCAAAAATACAAAATCAAATACACAAATAGTAACAAAAAGACTTAAATAATAGCACAGATTCATTAAACATGTGTAGTATATTAATCACTTGATCATAATAAAAAGCTTTTCAAAGGGAGGAGACTATCAGCAAAATTAGTAAAAATACATTTGATTGCAACAAATTATAAAAAACCCTGAAACTGTGTATTCTCTTTGTAGGCACTCGACTCCTACACTTTAATAGTGTGGGGTGTGGATATGGATGGAGCCCCAGGTGGCAACACAGGGACGGGTACAGTGGAGATTAAGGTTTTGGATTTAAACGACAATGTTCCCACTCTTGAAAAAGATGAGGTAATAAATAAAAGCTTACTTCAAATATTGTTGCTAATCCCCCCCAAACAAGATATTTGATCCTTGCTGTGTTTTCAGTACACAGGAAATATTGATGAAGGTTTAGTTGGTGTGGATGTGATGAGAATCAAAGCTGTGGATAAAGACTTGGAGAACACTGACAACTGGCTGGTGCTCTTTAAAATCATCGAAGGAAATAAGGATGAACTGTTTACTATAGAGACGGATCCTAAAACCAACGAGGGCATTCTTAAACTGGACAAGGTAAATGTCTTCAGGTTTGCTACAAAAATAATGTTTTTGGAGGTGAACTTTGGCTGTTACATTTTTTTTGTTTCTTTTACTGCTCATCGTGTCCGAAGCCTGCGGATTATGAGAAGGTCAAAGAGCTGAATCTGGCCCTGGCCATTTCAAATGTAGCACCTTTCACTGATGGAGCTGCAGCATCTCAGGATTCAGGTGGAAAGTTGGAAGGAGCTGGAGCTGGAACAGGCTTTGGGGCTGGCACCAGCGGAGAGGCTGGGGCTGGGGCTGGGGCTGAGGCAGGAGCTGGAGCTGGGCCAGGAGGAGAATCTGTTGTTATATTAGATCCTAAACCTAACACCAGACCTGGTCTCAAACCAGCCAAAGGCCCACCGACTACACAAGAAAAAAGATACTCAGTTAAAATAACTGTGAACAATTTACCCAAAGGCTTAGCTTTTTCACCATCTGTAAAGGAGTTTCCTGTGTCAGAGGACCCAAGGAGTACTCAAGTTCCTAAGAGTCTTGGCTCTTTCCCTGCTATGAACAGAGATAACAGAACAACTGGAAATGTGAGGTGAGTTCTATTGCAAGCAACATAAAAAAAATTAAATATAGAAGAAATGTAATTTAACCAGCAAAAACAAATAACTTCCCAAATGTAGATATGCGAAAGGATACGATCCTGACAACTGGCTGTCCATAAATGAGAAGACATCAGAAATTAAACTCATAAAGATTCCAGACCGAGAGTCGAAGTTTCTGGTCAATGGGACCTACTTTGCCAAGATCCTCTGCTTGATCCAAGGCAAGCATTAGAATTTCAGAAACACAAAAAAATGACACCTGTTGACAAAACATGCAGAAAGAGATTTCTTTGACTGTTCTTTGGATTACCTTTTGTCATGATTCTGAAGTAAAAATGTATCTTTTTATTTAGACGTTCCACCCAAGACAGCAACTGGAACGATAGCGTTGAAGGTGGAAGACTCAAATGACCACTGTCCCAAACTGACCAGCACGTATGAGAGTGTCTGTTCTGATACAAAAGACATAAACGTTACAGCATTTGATGAGGATGTCTATCCAAATGGGGAACCTTTTAAATTTGTGCTGAGAGAACAGGAGACTCGTGGAGAATGGGAAATGGTTCCTGTAAACGGTAAAGAACAGACATTCCTGTTTACATAATCACAGGTCAACAAAAACCTGGGGTGGTGGTGGCGTAGTGGGTAGGATACTTGCCTCTAGACCAAGCGGTCCTGGGTTCAAATCCTACCTTCAGCACACCACCAATGGGTTCCTGAGCAAGACCCTTAACCCCGAGTTGCTCCA
>JBBPDB010154680.1:0-13992 GCA_037974465.1 Brachypetersius altus
TGTGTGTGTGAATGAAATGCCTCTGATGAGCAAGCCAGGAGTAACGGCGACAGTGGCAAGGAAAAACTCCCTAAGATCCCTAAATCCCTAAAGTTTGGATAATCACACTGCCAAAGCAACCAATGAGTTCACCAGTTAAAAGAAGTGCAAGGTTTTAGACTGGCCAAGCCAATCTCCAGATTTAAACCCTGTTGAGCATGCATTTTACCAGCCAAAGAGGAGACTAAAGGAAGAAACTCCTCAAGACAAAGAGCAACTGAAAGAGGCTGTGGTGAAAGCCTGGAAAAGCATCACAACAGAAGCATGTAAAAGTTTGGTCATGTCAGTGGGTCACAGGCTTGATATTAAATAAGAAATAATTCTCACAAACAACTTAGCAGAGACTTGAGATAAGTTAAACATATCTAGATGTAAATACCCAGAAATAAAAGCTGAAATAATGATCACGTCTCATTCATCTTTTGATGTCAATCCCATATTTTAAAAAGGTAAGGTCAATAATTTAAAATTATTTTGGTAAGTGCTTTCCTCACTCACCGTGAGTAAGACCATACTGGAAAGTTCCAGGTCCAGGGCTGGTTAGTATAGAGTCTTTGCAGTTTGGAGCATCTCCAGATGGTTTGCTGGCATAAGTTAACCCAGGGAAGGGTAAAGCATGCAGAGGAACTAGGTTAGTTAAAGCCCCCGACTGTGGCACACTGGGGTAAGACGAGGCCTGAAGGGAGAGTGATGGAGTGGGGAGAGCTGGGTCACCACAAGAGCTTTCCACAGCTGCCTGTATAGACACAGGAAATGTATTAAAGAAACCATCACATGTAGAATCAAAAAGAAATCCCTCCTGAAGCAGCTCCAGGGCAGGGCAAACAAGACCGTAGGTGTTTCACATAGCAGAAGTTTGTCATCAGATGAGAGGCATTCTTATCAGGCCATCCTTAACTTATGGATCAGGTTTTCTGATAAATTAAGAACTCCTGCATTGTGAAACACCTCCCAGGATTAGGAACCACTGCACTATATATATACACACAAAAAAACAAATTCAATATTTTAGATATTTAAAAATGTAATCTGATTACTTGTGAATTAATTTCGACTGCTTCGGATCCGAGAGACAATTGGTTAATTGGCCTAATATATTTTAGGTAATATAAAGATGCAGGTCAAACAGCCCTTTCCAATGCTTTCTCAAAAACACAACACTCTAGTGAAACTGCTATTATGCAGTTTCCTGGCATGCACAGTAAATGAAGAGGTCATAGATTCATGGTAAAATTGTTAACATTTGAAATAGTAATCCTCAAAAAAAAATAATGGCAGTTTCAAAGGGCATACTTTTCTAAATCATACATATTTGTGGTGTTTTATTATATTATCTAGAGTGCATGTAAACTGTTACTAACCTAGATTGATACAAATTGTCTAAGACTTGCTTACTGAACTTAATACTTGTAGCCTATATTTACAAAAAAAGGTCTCTATATGCAAAAGCTTACACTCTTGCATATGTTTTAGCAAAAGGTAATTCTTTTTGAGACTTGCCTTTAAACAGTTTGAATAATACACTCTTCAGAGGGAAACCATAGAACACAGGTTTCAAACCCTATTCCTGGAGTCCACTATCTTGTAAATATGAGAAACACACAAAAAAATTGCCAGGGAAAGGAGGTTCCAGGACAAGGGCTGGGAACCTGTATGCTGTGGACAAACTTTCATGAATCAGGTCTTAAAAAAACAAATATTTTCTAAACTTTTGTGATGTTGTGTGGAGGTTCTTCACATTTGCACATGACCAACCAAGAACAATTTAGAATTTAGAATAAAAGCATGTATCCAAATTTGATTCAGCCTTATATGCTTGATTATAAATTTTTGTATTTTCAAATATTTTAAATACATCAGTATAAAATTAAAAATTACAGAAAAGCTACCACCAGTGGTTCATCTTACCTAGTCTCCAGTTTATATATAAAATGCAATAATTTGTTTTAATATGCCTGGCTTTTGTGTACTTGCACTTAGACACTCACTACTGCCACAGAAACCGGTGCTTTGCAAAACGAGGTGGTTGTAAGCAGTCTGGCCACACCCTGCACCGCTGCAGAGTCTCCTTCAGCAGCAGCAGGTGGGGCTACTAGCATCAGCTTCTGAGGTTTCTTCTCCCCTGCAGAAAGTCGCTTTAGTGGAGAAGCCACTCCAGGACTGGACGAGACCGTAAGAGATGAATCTGCAGGCTGTGGACCACCTGTGCTGCCCATCGGGACAATGGAGAGGGGTCTCCCAGCTACTTCAAGCTTTCCATCAATAGCATTGGCCTCAGTGGATATCTGATGCCTGCCTAGCGTGGATCTCCCCACTTCTTTTCCTATCTGCTGAAGCTCAGGTAGTGGAGGAGAATAATGAGCAGATGTTTGTGTGTCTAATGGAGGTTTGCTCACAGTGTTCTGGGAGGCTTGCTGGATGCTCAAAGGCAGACTGAGACACTTGCGCTGAGCTGCAGAACCTCCTAGTGGCCCTTTCAGTGCTGCAACTGGTTGGACCTCCCCAACATTCTCAGAAAGAAAATTGACCTGCTGATTAGTTAAGAAAACGTTAGAGCCAATACACCATACAGCAGAGTTCATCCACTTTTTTTATACCATGTCCAAGAATTACTACCATAGATGGTATTGTCATGGAGCTGCATGATAGCAATTATGCTACTTATGTGCTGTCCCACCCTGTGTTCTGTCAAAATGACAGTTGAGTAACTGGTGCTGGACCAACAGAACGTGGATATCAAACCTGGTGTTGAAAGCCAAAACAGGCTTGCTAAGCTAACAGTCCCAAAATTAGCCACACATGCCAGGCTTACCACAGGACTGATTTCTGGCACATTTATGTTTGTCATCTAAACAAAATAACAAATATATCAGAGAGCAAACCAGAGTTAGAATGACCAAAAACTTGTTCAATCTGTTGATCTGTTGCATGTTTGCCAACTTTGATAGTTTAACTGAGACTAGATGATTTTAAAAATATTAAGATCAATGTGTGTTAGAGTGACAGCTAAAATAAAATGTCATTGAGCCAATATCTGACATTTTCCTGAGACATTTCCTGGAATTTAAAATTATTATTTTTTTTTTTATATAATCAGCACCACTAATAAGAGAACTCCCACATCATTCCTGTGGCTTCCTATTTTGCTGCCGGTGCATTGCTTTGGAATTGTTTGTATCCTTTTCTAATAATTAATTATAAAACAAGGGTGAGTTAACCTGATGATTTGAAGATTGTTAAACAGTTTTCATCTGTATACATCATTCCCGAGACTCAAAGAACATTCAACTGATAAATAGCAAGTTTCAGTGTAGAGTCCGCTAAGCACCTTTTACTTATGTGATGTGTCCGGACTTAACTAGGGACTGTGGAACGAGCTTTGCTTATAGGTAATTCAGTTATTCAGCATGTGAAATTGGCTAGAATTTAATCGATCTCTCTCAAATAACCAGCAAGCTCAGCACCTTAATTGGGACTGCTTAAGATCAGATTGCTTGCTCCTAAAACCATTTTTGTTAGTAACTGGTTTGAATTATGATGCCATATGTCTCACAGAGACCTGGACTTAGATCGGACTAGTTTGATGAGGCAACCCTCTTATAGACCACCCTACATATACATACATACCTAGACTAAACTGTAGAGGGGCACAGGAACCATTTAGGTATGAAAGGCCCTAGGTATTAATCAGAAAACAGAGTTTACATGCACATCTTTTTAAACTTTCCTTACCATAACAAATCTAGAGACAAATTAGATCTCTTTCCCCTGTATACAGGGAGTTCTTATAAAAATGTTGTTGAAATCTGCATTTGCTTCAATTCTAGATATGGTTGGCTTTACCCAAAATGTAACTGGGTCTACTGACTGCTGTGGTCACACGCATGATTTAATCTTGACTCTTGGTGTTAATGTAGATAACACAGCTATTTTTCACAACCTAATTACAAATTAGCTTCGTCTTAATCATAGTGTAAACACCTCCTCCCCACTTTCATATTAGGCATACAACAATATCTGCCACAGCTCATAGTTTTATAGAAAACCTCTAACATAAACTCATTTGGCATGCCATCTGGTCTAGTAGACTTCGATACCCTAACTGAATGCTTAGAGAACTCTTCAGTCCACACTGTATTATGCCGTTTGCTCCTTGGTATAATGATCAAACATGCTTTAAAGTGAAATGCTAAAATACTACAGCCCAAGATTTACACGACTGAAGCTTATTTAGGTTCTGTTTGGGCTAATGTGGTTGAATTTAGCTGCTGCATTCTGAACTAATTGGATGTCATAACTTTCTCAGGCTACTCCAATATTATCAAGACTTCATTGGCTTCTGAACAAATTAAAAAATTCTACTAAAATATAAAGCCCAGAATGGCCTCATACCCGAATACCTCTGTGAACTTATCTCTTGCTATGAACCGATGTGCTCACTCAGATCTCAAGGTGCTTGCTATTTACTCATCCCCAGAAGTTTGAAAGCTACAGCCGAGGGAAGAGTGTTTCATACCAAGCCTCCAAGGTCTGGAATACTCGTCTGAATAATGTTCAAACAGAAATCTGAATTTCTGAACATTATGGTGTACTTTTTAAACCACAACGCTGCCTGCAGAAAAGGAGTTCTATAACAGGAGATAACCTGTGTATTTTTGTGATACAAAGGTTTACTGGCATTTGTATCCCAGGAGGTTTCAGTGTGAGAAAAGAAAATTGTATATACTGTATTCTGGGTCAGTTCCAGGTTACCTTTTTGGATTTTGAAATGGTCATTGATTTCTTCCTGGCCCTGTATAAAGAAATCATGAATTATATTTTTCATCCTATTTCAGAAAGTATCATTCACAGCATACACCTTTTGTAAAATCCACAATCATACTTACACTACACCAGTGAGGTGGCCATGTACTCTCCGGCTCTCAATGAGTAGAATCCTGTGATGATGGACAAGCATGTCAGAGAGAGATAGCACCAAGACTGGAACCCAGAAAACATTTACCTGAACATATATTCTAAACTTGCTCCATTATATTGACCCGTGATTATTCAAATATCCACATATACAAAACAGGAAAATTTGTTGTTGCAAGAGGGGACAACTGCTGCTGGAAGAGTTAGTAGCTTTAGTGTTAATTCAAATAGAAATGGAGAAAGATAAGAGTTGATTCTTTACTAGGTGCCTTCTGCAAGAGTACAACGCTCCAATTTTATTATAAAGAAAATCTTTTTTCTAGAAGGTAGCTTACAGAACTTCAGATTAAGCTTAAAATACAGTTAGTCAGTTAATAGTATATATGTATACTATACTACTGTTTTCTCCAAACAAAGTCTGGCAACTAGCTGCAAAGTTAGGTGAGATGGAAGAGCAAAAAAGAAATAAAAAAAAAAGAAACTTGTCATTCATTTTATATACTTTGCCTTTGATGAGTGCACTAAGGGTACAAACGTAACTTGAGATATTTTTCCATCACTCTGCAGTCATTTTTAAGCAGCTCAAAGTGCTGTTATTTTACTTTCTCATATTAGGTCTGAGGAACACATCACATTTCCTGAGCATCATGTATTTTTCATTCAAGTCAGAACTGAAAAACTGACCAACTACATGTTTCATAAAGTGGGAATAATTAGTCCTGTTTTGTTGGATTTAGGACAGTGCAGTATGTGAAATGCTAATAAATACATTATGTCCATAATTTCATAATATCTCTAAAATATGGTATGACGTCATCCATTCCAACTTCAAATATCAGGATAAAATTGCATTTTGCATTGCTTTGAAGTATTGATTTAATTTAGCCATTTTCCCCATCCCTACCTCGTCTTCCTGGTCATTTTATGGTCCTCTAGTCTCTCTTAAAAGTCTAACTTAAGTTACCTAAAGGTTCTGCTTCATATTTTTTATATTTGACCGATTTATCATCATGCAGTGCCAGAGTCTGCGTCAAGTTTCCATGATGAGGGTTTGTACGTTTGTAACATTACCTGGACTGCATCCATCCTTTAGGCCACAGTGGTTTTACGTTATCCTCTAGAAAAGTTCTCAAGTATTCTTCCAAGCTTGGGCTGCAAGTAGCTTCAAGCTCATAGCAACTCATTTTTTGCCTCACAAGCTCAGACAACAACTCCCTAAAATACAGACAGAAAGAAAGACATGTTACAGTATTTAAGGGTCACTTTGAGTTTATGCAAAACAAATGTGAATGTGCAAACCATTTACACATACAATTTTATACCTCTATGTATTCATATAAGATTAGAATATAACAGGAAACCTGATCTCCTCAGTCCATTTGAATCTCTTGCGAGGTCCAAAAACTCGTTTTCCACATTTATCCTCCTCTTCTTCATCAGATCCATCTATTGCTCTCTGTTCTTTCTCGGCCTCCAGTCTGAAAAGACAGACCAAAATCATATTTCCTCTGAGTAAGGCAATTTGTGTTGGATCGGCTCATTTAAACTACCATGTATCTTTGCCAGTGGACAAAACCAGTCATTTTTGTGGATGGTACACTAGCCAAACCAAATATTTTACATTATCATAAAATAAAACAGGTCACATACTTGGCAGCTCTGGCTTCAGAATGAGCTTGGCAATTGTCATTGAAACGGTCAATCTGTTCTGGCATGGTTCTGGTAATTGCATCCTCCAATCTCTGCAGTAGATCCTCCAGCTGATCACCCTGACAACAGTATTAAATATAAACATTTCAGCAAATATTTTTTTACATATAACATTATATTCCACTACCTTGGGTTTGGAATGTAAACACTGAAAGCACAGGTACTACCTCAAAATCCTAAAGTATAGAGGAAGTATAGAGATGACAATACAGTATATTACATTTACGGCATTTATCAGACGCTTTTATCCAAAGCACCATCCATTCCCTAACTACAGGGGGCAGTCTCCCTGGAGCAACTTGGGGTTAAGGGTCTTGCCCAGCAGTGGTGTACTGAAGGTAGGATTCAAATCCATGACCTCTTGGTCCAGAGGCAAATATCCTACCCAACAATGCTTTAACAAATTAAATTTAGTCACCAAATAAGTTCCCCTATTTTAACCTCATCAGCATTTTTTTTTTTGATAACCATTTAAAAATAGTGGAATACCAGTCATTCTAAAGCAACCTATTGTGACCCTGCTCATTATGTTCCTCTGCAGTGTGGGGCTCTAGTATGGTGGCTAAAAATCATGAAGGCACTTTAGCAGGTGAGGTTCCTGTTAACTTTTTTTAATTAGACAGTTTTCCTAGGTTTTTTTTGAGGATACTGACCAGATAAAGAAGATGAAGTTTCTTGGCTCTCTTAAGAAGTGTGCCTTTCTTGCAGGAAAGCTGTGATGCCAAGTAGGAAAAGATTCTCGAACGTACCTTATCAGACAACTCTTTAGACCTTATAGCCACACTGAAATTTGCCACACACACACACACACACACACACACACACAGGGATGTGTAAAGATTTTTTGAATGTTTCCAAAAATTGGAGACTTTGTTGCTTCAGATTTACTAAGAAACTGAGCAGAAATGCAAACATGTATTCTCTCTGGAACTGATTAAGCCCATGACTTACTGCAGCAAAACATTATTTATTTCTAAAGCAAAAAGCTCCATCTTGTTCTCTCCTTCCATGTCCTTGATTGCCTAATAAAACAAATTTTATAAAGAATATGATGAAGGCATTAGCCACTAGAATGTGCTATTAAACTTGGTAGACAAATATTTAAAGCCCAACTTTATGGGGAAAAATCTGAGTACCTGAGTAAGTTCTTGGATGTATAGTTCTAGCATAGGAGGTAATCCAGCAGGAAGTGAAGTAGGAGGCTTTACCATCTGGTATACAAATGTGGTTTCTTGGTTCTCCTCCACAACAGCAGGAACAGTATCCTGTTCTTCTGTCAAGAGCCCATCAAGGTCAAAGTCCTGATCTACTGACTTCACTGCTTGGAGCAGGTCATCTGCACTAGCTGAACCAATGAGTGTCAATAGTGGATCAGCTGAGGTGGATTCTTCTGGAACCTCCACTTGGATGGTGGAGCCACTATCAGCTGAACTAACTGCTTCCTTTCCCTTCAAGCTGAACAGCTGCTGAAGCTTCTCCTTATGGAATTTTCTTAGCATGCCATCAATGCTCATAGGCTTGCCACTTTTCTTTTTCTTTTTTTTGTCTCCCAATGGCATACAAGGTAACGTGCTATAGAAGGAAGGAGAAATCAAAGATTATGGGTTTCATACAACAGTAGTTTGTGAGAGATGATGAACAGGACCAATAGGGAAGTTTCCCATTATTTGAAAGAACAGGTAATGCCCCTTGTATTGAAAGGGAAATTAGCCATCACGGTACAGCTCAATTTGTAGAATACAGAGACAAAATAGAACACATGTAGAATACAGAGACAAAATACCAACAGCACAGACATTATTTTAGAACAAAAAACCTGTATTTTGCATTATCCTTCTCAGGTTGCCAATCTTGTTTTTTCTTCTTGTTGTTGGTCATCCTCTCTTCCACCTCTTCGAGTTTTCTTTTCTGCAAAATAAACAAAAACCTAGACACTTCCATGCTGGACCTACCACAGATAAAATGTGCAACAGCCAAAAATATAAATGAATCATTAAGATATAAATGAAGGTGTCTGACAAAAGGCTTATGTTCAATTAATTTGGTGAAAAATGTACAATCTAGGTCATAAAGCATAAAGGTCTTAAAGGTTTTTAAAAAACAATGGTTTTAAAAACAAGTTTAAAGAAACATATATCCAATAAAAGAACTCCAACTACGAGAACAGGAAAGTATTTCATATACAATGCATATAAAATATAGTATAATCTGTTTCTATTGTCATACATAATTGGGCATCATTCATCTGGCTATGGAGGTTGAATTCATTGGTGATGGTAAGATCCAGTGGCAATAGAACAAAACAGATGGAACAAGAAAATATATCCTTTAGGTACACCACAGCCTTTCAGAATCATTGTCAGACTACATTAATCCTATGAATAGATCAAATGAACCAAGGACTAAAGTCTTTGTGAGAGATTTAAGGTTTGCTAAAAATAGTAATCCAAGCTTGTTTGTTTTGATAGAAGTGCCTTTTGACGTAATGACTTGTATTTTTGATTGTTACATTACCTTTGCAGGCACAACTTTTCTATTGGTACAGGACGACTATGTCCTCAAGCCTTTGGTAGTTTGACATTAATAGTTAGTCAAATTATCGGCTGGTTTTATACTATAACTTAACTGGTGTCTAATAATGCCTTTTGTCTATAAACTTAAGATTTAACCCATTCACCAAGTGAAGCAGGGGGCAGTTACGAACACAGCGCCCGGGGAGCAGTGTGCAGGGACGGTACCCTGCTCAGGGTACCTCAGTGATACCTAGCGGTCTTGGGAAATGAACCCGTGACTTCCTGATCACAGGGCGAACGCCCTAACCACTAGGCTACATTTGGCCATGTATTAATTTGTTAAATATACAGACCATGATTGAGTGTGCCAAGAAACATGCCATGTGAATTACCTACAAGCATGACATTTTGAGATGTCAATGGGAAAATTAAACATTGGTTAAACAAAGTATAGTTTGTGTATATTCTGACAGTAATTCAAAAAAATTTGCAAGGAAATGTCGTGTATAGTTAAACAATTAAAAGTGACCATTTATTGAAAAACAGACTTTGCACACAAAGGCTGCACAAAATATGACTTGAAAGCCAGTTATTTGAAGGCCAGTTAGAATAGAATGACAATGAACACACCTTGGTCTTAACATTCTCCTCAAAGTCATCCAGCTCATTTTCGTCACCTTCATCTGAAGCCTGGCGGAACTGCAGAGTCCCAGAGTTTATGTAAAATCCTCCATGTTTGGTTGTAAGACAGGCTGGAACCAACTCATCATACTTTGGCAATAAAAGGTGTAAAAATGATTCAATAAGAGTTCACACTCCAAAAAAGAGCTTACAAACATGAATGGCTGTTACACATGGCCAATGCCACAATAAGGAAATCATATTAGTCAAAAATATTTAATAACTGTTAAACAGATCATTAAGACAACATGGTCATGTTAGTTGATTCCATTTGTTGTACTACAACACACTGCACTAAAACTCACAGCCTCCGAGTTGTCAATAAAGGAGTCAGTTTCATCATATCCATAGCCCATGTCCACCAAGTCTTCCATTCTGTCTTTTCGCCGCTTGGGAGCTCCACCCTAAAAAAGGTCAATTTTTCTTAAATTATTGTTTACATTCAATAAAATTCCAAAATGGTGATGTGGAGTAATGCAACACAACATAGCTCCTTGATGGTACACCAAGTTTTAAATGTTAATTAACTATACAGGCCTGCAAAACACAATCCATAAAACACAAACCTTGGGCCGGGAAGGGGTAGTGTATTGCATTTTTTGTGACCTGAAGACACCATGACTCACGTATTTCTCTTCAAATTTTCTTGCCAAGACCTCCAGGCCATCCCTCTCCTTTTCCTCAATCACCTCATCCAAAGTCCTGAGATTGCTTTCATCTGTGGTCTTTAAAATGGAAAGAAAAATTACCTACTGGTTTGTAGTTTGTTTTGTAACTTTTTGTGACTTTACATGGACTACACTTGATGAAAACTGTAGGGATGTGTCCTGGTAATAATTTTAGAGTTTTACCTTCACTTTAATCAGTTCAGGGTAGTAGAATTCCGGGCAGCGTTGTTCATCAGGCTCGAAAAGAAGCAATTCGATTCTATTTGACGCTGCAGTGGTCTCAGATGAGGGGCACGACGCTACTAAAGACGATTTGGTGGGCAAGTCTTGAGGAGCATGGCTACTAGGGACAAGAGGTAGAATGGCCTCGCTTGAAAGAGTAGTGAGTTGGATTCTTCGCGGCGCGGCCATTGCACACAACTGCACCAATCCTCGTGCGTCTCTCCTGGCACAGGTGCGCCCACTTAAGTTATTGGAAAGCCAATAGAAATCGGCCAGTATGTCACTTTGTCTGTCGCCGTGTAGAGGAAGCTATGCACAGACATGTTTACGCATTTCCCCCCAGACCGTCTCTCAGTGAACAAAGCTAATAAAAAAAGTCACATGAAACCAATGGCTGATACTTATTATTGTTTTTACCTTACTGAAATGGACTGCCTCAGCAAATCGATGGATTTCGCGCAGTATCTTGCACAGCATCCCTGGATAAGTCTGTGATTACTCGATGGTCAATTTCGTCCATTTGGCCTTGTTTTTGCTACTAACGGGACAGCGCAGCAGCAACTCGATGCATCTGAAAAACAGCCATCATTACGTCCGTTGGCTAACGTTTTATATTAGCCTTGAGGATGCAGATTTGTTTTTATTTCCACCGCCATGCAAAATGACAGTCCGGTCTCTAGCGACAAAGATCGACCCCGTTATACTTCCGATCGCATCACACAGCCGGTTTTGAAACGACAGTTCAGAGCAACCTCAGAATTCCTTAACATAAGGGGAGCATCGTTCCCAAATCTTCATTGGACGTGGTATCGCCAGCCCCCCGCGTCGTCATCAGGCTGCGCCCCCTTAAGCAAATTTCTAGAGAATGGACTACACCAGGATGTTTTACTCCTCAAAGCTTGGCCTTCTTCTCCCTGCATTAATGTTGCACCCTGACAGTTAGTGATGAACTATGGAATCCGCCAGTAATGCGGGGAAACATCATTACGCACAAGGCGGAAAAGACAATTTAAGTGCAGCGCTGGAGGCCTGCAGTGAGGATCACAGCAAAGCCGATAGAGCTGTCCATGGTTCTGGAAGTACATTATCCTTCTTTCCGTCGCACATTAGCGACACAATGTCAGTATAGTTTCGCCCCTCCCCTTTAAAAAGCATATTTGCTCAGTCTATCTATCTATCTATCTATCTATCTATCTATCTATCTATCTATCTATCTATCTATCTATCTATCTATGTATGTATATACATTCACTAACATGACAAGATTAAGACAATAAATCACTCATCACTTATCTATTTGTTAATTTAAAATGACGCACCCCACACAATGTTTTCAGAGATTAGTTGCATTTCTAAGAAGAATGAACTACATACTATGTAGCAGCAGAGGGCGGCAGAGTCCATGGGACTGGTGAAAATGGCGAGCTCAGCAGCTGAAGAGAATTTATGTGCGTATGAACATACAATTCTCATAAGCAGTGGTGCAAAAATAACAGAAAGGAAGCTACTGTTTATGGGTATTATTACTTAATTTTTAGAGGAGGAGTAATTGTTATCACATCCATAAATGACATTTGTTTTGTGTGCTGCTACAAAATTGGAATTTACTAAATGCCTAACGTTTTATGCTTAAAGTTTACTGCATTTAATGAATTAAATGTACAGTAGCCATTCAAGTTATTGGTCAGACAGACATGTGTGCACTGGCAAGCTGTTAGGAGTTACGTAAAAGAATGATTCGTAAAACTAAGCCCATAAATCTATCTAAATTTGTCACTTCATGGAGAAATGAACAGTACAGTGCACTGATAAATGAACAGTGAAGAATTATAATATGAGAACACGTTAGTGTAATACGTCTTATGTCTGCAGGTGGACGGTGTCAAGCTTTATCTTGGTTCTGCTGTAATGACTTACATATGGAATGTGCTTAGAGACATAAAATCAAAGCCCGCTTGTTAATCTGCCAGATGGTAGCACCTGATTCGCCATTACTGCCTGATTCTTTCTACTTTGACTTACATTTACATTTATAGCACTTAGCAGACGACTTCCATTCCCTAACTACAGGGGACAGTCTCCCTTGGGGTTAAGGGTCTTGCTCAGGGACCCAGTGGTGGTCTGCTGAAGGTAGGATTCGAACCTGTGACCTCTTGGTGTGGAGGCAAGTATCATACCCACTGAGCTACCGCCACCTTCTGAGTGATATACGTGTGCGCAAGTGATTTTGGTTTTAAATGTAATCATCTCCCGTTTTTTTTTTTATTATTTTGGGACGTATGTTTGTTGTTTACTGCTGGGCAGTGGTGTTAAGTTAGTGTTAAATCACTATCAATAAAAAAAAAAATACAGAAAATGGTGGTTTTGTGTATGGCAAAGTGTTTGCTTAATCATTTCCAGACCTCTTTCCTCATGGAAGCCCCGTATTACTTGTAGCTCCATCAAATATCTATTTCAGTAGATTAAATTAGATGTGTTGATTATGGAATTTTATTCAATCACCCAATGACTGAGGCACTGATCAGAAACCTGCATCCAAACCTGTGTTCTTCTAACTAGCTCACAAAATGTTTACTAAATACTTGATACTTTTTACTGCTTGACAGAAAGAAGCAAACTGCTGATATAAACGACTTCAAAGAATTTACACATGTGCCTAAGACTTTTGCACAGTACTATATATACGCCAGGAAATGCTGGCGTATATATAGTACTGTATATACGCCAGGAAATGCTGGACGTGGCCCTGGTTCGAACCATACCAACCTTGCTTTTTTGGTTATTTTAGTAATATTTGCCTCTTTTAACCATTATGCACTTTGCTTGTAATGTAGTTGTTCTGGTGGTATAAGTTATAAGCTGAAGCAGTCAAAGAACTCTTTTAGAAACGAACGTTCATTACACCCCTTGGGTTTTGGCCTTTTGCAAGCCATTTTTAACGATCGTGATACATTACGATTCACATCGCTGGTCCGCGTGTATTGAGTTTGACAATTACAAAGGCAATGTAATTAAAGTCTGTCACCATTCATTCCGTGTTGTTCAGCGGAACGTGATTCGGGACTCTCTCTCTCTCTCGCTCTCTGTCTCTGTCTCTGTCTCTCTCTCTCTCTCTCTCTCTCTCTCTCTCTCTCTCTCTGTGTCTCTCTCTCTCTCTCTCTCTCTCTGTGTCTCTCTCTCTCTCAGTTCTTTCTTTAAGAGTGAAGAGGACGATGCTCCGATCAAGCGTTGTCCTAAATGTAAAG
>JBBPDB010154705.1:0-13987 GCA_037974465.1 Brachypetersius altus
CACGTGACACAACCCAGGAAAACCTATCAAAATAAAAGACCCGATAAAGAAACCCAAAACAGAAAAACAGCGGCATCACTATGGCCGCTGGCCAAACCGTAACATGTATATACCTCTATAACATATTTGTTTGTTTTTCAGTTGAATTATACAAGTTGTAGATCACATTAAAGACGGGAAACATTTTGAAATTATATATCATGGTCTTGGACCCCACGGCAGCACAGTGTGTAGTGCTGTTGTCTCACACCTCTAGGGTTGGGGGTTTGAATCTGGGTCCTGTCGTTCTGGGTGGAATTTGCTTGTTCTCCTCATGGTGGCGTGGGTTTCCCTTGGGGTCTCCGGTTTCCAGTCCCTGCCTCGCGCCTGTAGACCCCAGGATAGACTCTGGGTACCCGCGACTCTAGTAATGATTAAGCTTTACAGAAAATTAACAAATGAATAAATTGTCGTGGTAAAATGTTTACAGTGTTGTGTAAACGTTTTACCACTGTACCTGCTGGTGGATGTTCTTAAGTATCTGTGTAAATGTACTTTGAGGTATAAGAGATCTTACACAACATCACTTTGTTTAATCTGTAGGATTACATATATTAAAAAAATATTTCTGCATCCACCCAGGTCTACTTAACAGAATTTCTTCATTCAGCACTACATGAGCTGTTTGTGACAACTGATGGAAAAATATATAAAAGTTTTATAAAGGCTTATTCACACTAACATCAGTTTCTGAGATAAAATGACTTCAAAATGGACTAAAGCAGCCTTTATGAGAACTGAGGCTTGTTTACGTTTTTGTCATCTTGCATTAAGGACCTATGCAGGCCTTACGAACCTTCCCTTAAGTAGAGTGTTCCAAAAAAAACTACTTCACTGTTGATACTTCAGGACCAAGCAAGAACTTTTACTCCTGAAATAAGACATCTACTTGTTTGAATAAGCCTTTATAAGGTTTATATCATTTTGCATTAAAGGGTTAAGTAGACCTTACAAAGCATCAAATACTTTACTTTTTAACTTCCGTAGCAAACTAACGCTTTTTCTCAGGAAGTAGGACGTCTACTTTTACTCCAGTACATAAGTCCTGTATCCACCCCTGTTTGGAGATAAGAGGTTTTAAGGGTTTGATGACGTGAAAAGCTTCATAAATCCCATCACTGTTGGCTTATAAAGGTTCTTGTTTAAAGGGAAATGATTCTCACAATCAGTTTCAGAGGGAACGCAAGATAATGAAAAAGGAAGAATGGGAGATGATTTTGTTCCTCAGAAACGGTGTTCCAGAAAACTCGAATATGAGGAAGGAGTTGGAGCCGGACGAGGGGGGGTTTGGGGGATGAATCAGGGAGAGCCCTGGGGAGCGACTGGAGGGTCAAGGGTTAATTTTTGTGGAAGGAGGGTGTTGTAGGAATGGACGCTGATGTAACATGTGACCCTGTAAAGTGAACTTTGAACTGCTGCACAGCTGGTGTGTGTGTGTGTGTATATGTTTGTGTGTGTGTGTGTGTGTGTGTGTGTGTGTGTGTGTGTGTGTGAGAGAGCAAGAGTAGCTGGGAATAATTAGAGCCTAGGAGGAGAGGACACACCTCAGTGCAGCTGAGCGTGTGTGTGTGTGTGTGCGTGCGTGTGTGTGTGTGTGTGTGTGTGTGTGCAGTAGTTTGTAAATCATGATGAAGCAGTAGTTTCAGTACATAAAGGCCAGCCAGGGAAGTAATGAGCTATTTTTTTCTCCTGTTCTGGTTAATTAGTATCTGCGTTTTTGGACACAGGCCGTCGTTCGCTGACGTACAGTCTGCTGAGTCCGTCTGCTTCAACAACATGACTCACTCCCCCAACAAGCGGAACCGTATCACTGACCCCGACCAGCTCCAGCATTTTATCACCTTCTTTTATCTTCATGACGCACCTTTCCTCCGTAACCTTGAAATTGACCGAAGTGTGTCCACTACAGCTTCCTTGTCCTTCCTTCAGTATTTACTGTCCTTTATTGATAAAAATAAAATTTCTGTCAAATCTTTCTGTAAAAGTGGGCCCTTTAAATCAAGCACAAACACCCCACAGCAGACTGTATACAGTGTAAAATTCTGTATTTGACCCATTCACCACATGAAGCAAGGGACTGCCACCAATGGGCTGATGTTGCTATTGCTGTTGATGTTGATGTTGCTGTTGATGTTGATGTTGTTGATGATGATGATGACGATGTTGCTGTTGATGTTGATGTTGTATATGATGATGTTGCTGTTGATGTTGATGTTGTATATGATGATGTTGCTGTTGATGTTGATGTTAATGATGTTGATGTTGATGTTGTATATGATGATGTTGCTGTTGATGTTGATGTTAATGATGTTGCTGTTGATGTTGTATATGATGATGTTGCTGTTGATGTTGTTGATGATGATGTTGCTGTTGATGTTGATGTTAATGATGTTGCTGTTGATGATGTTTTGATGATGACATTGTTGTTAATATTGTTGTTGTTGTTGATGTTGATTTTGCTGATGTTGAAATTGATACTATTGCTGCTGATGCTGTTGCTGTTAATGTTGATGTTGTTGTTGATGCTGTTGTTGTTAATGTTAATGTTATTGATGCTGTTATTGTTAATGTTGATGTTGCTGTTGATATTGATGTTAATGTTGCTGTTGATGTTAATGTTGCTGTTGATGTTAATGTTGCTGTTGCTGTTGATGTTAATGATGTTGCTGTTGATGTTAATGATGTTGCTGTTGATGTTGTTGTTAATGTTGATGTTGCTGTTGATATTGATGTTGCTGCTGATGTTGTTGTTGATGTTACTGATGCTGTTGCCACTGTTTCTGTTGGTGTTGGGCTGTCTATAATTGGTGAAATAATTTATCACAGTAACATGTCATCAGTGCCAGTGTTTCCTTCAGAAAACTCTCACTGGTCTGGTTCAGCGCTGGTTAAATCAGTACCATGAGGTCACACTATAACTCAGCCACTTCCTTCTTCCCTCTTCCTTCTTCTCTGTACAACAGAGTATGTTTTTCACCTCAAATAAACCTTTTTTGTAAAAAAATGCAGTGCAGAAAAAGCTTTTGGGATGCTGAGATTAAGGTCGGTGTCAGGTTTAAGTGTAGGTGTAATATTCCTGACATAAATCTATTACACAGTCAGTGGAATGTCCTCAAAGATAGTAATGCTAACGTGTGTGTGACAAAAGATTTATGTGCATGGATGTGTTTGCCTGCATGCATGTGTGTGTGTGTGTATTCTCTTACAGCAGTCAAGGCTGCATGAAAAGATCGTGTCTCAGCTCCAAATCTCCACAGGAGTGTTTCCGGCCTTCCGGAACGTTCCTAATTTCCTTCCCTCCTTTTACTCGTTTCGCTGACCGCTCTCCTACCTTCTCAGCCTTCCAAGGGAAACCTCAGCAACCACCTATAAACACCTAAATGGTGAGGTCACGGATTGAGACTCGACTTATCTCTGTGTGAGTTCCATAGTTTAGTCGTGTAAAAGAGGCTGGAGAGCCTCTATCCAAACAAATTGACCTCCGTGATTGCATGAGCTCATCTTTCTCAGGAAGATAAGGACAATGTGGAAGGAGTGTGGCGGGTTGAGAGGGTGCAGCTGGCATTCAGGATGGAATTTATGATGGAGCGTTTATGTATTACTAATATGACCAAACCAAGGTGCATGTTACAAATATATATCACCACATATTAAGGACAAAATGAATTTTGAAGCAAAACCAATCCATGTCAGAGTAGAACATGTTATAGCTTCATCTTATAGCTGGTTTGTGTGGAACTGGTTAAGTAACATTTATATGCCATTATGAACAAGCTACGAAAGGTCCTTTAGCTTGCCCATTCACACAGGCACTTACTGGCTGCTGAATTTTGATTGGCTGTTGAGTTAAACAAATGGAAATGTGTTTTGCAAAATGTGTCACTTGCAGCGCTCCTATGTATGGTCTAAAGAATGTGGTAGTAATGCAAAATGTCAAATTTTGTGAACGATTTATGTCACAAAATATTTGTCAGTGAAACGCTAGATTTTTTGCATTGAAGTTGTTCATTAGGTGGCACTACTCCACAAATAATAATCTTAGGGTCATGCACCTGAGACCAACTTACCATGCAAATTTGGCCATTTTTGACAATATTTTGAGATACTGCCCATGAAGGGCTTTGTTTCTACCTCACTTCAGGGGGTGCCAGCACAAAAAGATACACCCACCTAGAGACACAAAACTCTTATTTCGTATCAGCCATGTAGGGCTACAAACACGCTACGCTTCATGTGGATTCGTGAAGTCTAAGAATAGGAAACCATAAATCAATAAATGGACAAAATTAATAAGACCCACTGGTTTTGTGATGTCACAAAGTTAACTGCTTTACACCCAACTCTTCAGTTTATGGCAGTTTAGCCTCATCCAGTCTTCTGATGTTATAAGGCGTGTTTGAGGTCGGCCTTCTTTTCGACTGACCAATCAGAACAGAGGGAAGTTTTGATTTGCCCAGATTGGCAGCAATCATGAAGCATGTGAAATCTGTTTAATTTATGTATATTCATATCTGTCATAATGTAATATTTGTCCTGAGCAAACAGGCTGGCTGTGTCTCGTCCGTGTGTGTTTACACTTCATTTCTTCTCTTTTTTTCTGCACGATTTTGTAGGGCGACTTTCTCTCGGCTCATTACGGCTGTTAGTAAATAGGGCTGGTTATTTTAGGTACTGATTGGGTCTGTGTGTGTGTGTGTGTGTGTGTGTGTGTGTGTGTGTGTGTTTTCACGATTGTCGAGATCGTAACCGTGGATACACTAATTTTTGGATAAGCATTATGATGCAATGTCTTGGCTGTGAGCAGACATTACTGCCTAATCTGAACCTAAACACAGATAAGGACGTTTATTTAACCAGTAGCGGCAGCGGCAGCAGAAACAGGGTCAAGAGAAGAGGTTGTATAAAATCTGCTGCTTTGTTCCTTTGTGCTCCATACAGGCGATCAGGGCATTCATCAAAACTTTACCCACTAAATGATAAATATACACCAAATAAACACATACACACACACACACACACACACACACACACACACACTCTTGTCCCACATATTCCCAGTCTGCATGGTAAACATCATAAATTGGCTTCGTTTTCAAATTTCCTGTTCCAGCTTACAGACACTATTGAAAGGTTCTTGTTCAACAGCGTCCTGGTGCTACTAAAATGTTCCTGTTAAATGATGCAACTGATACATTCTGATGTCACATGCACTATTGGAATTTTTTGTTCGAGCTCACTTTTGGATATATTTGCCTATTCAGATAACAGCAGTGCTACACACTCATATTACAACAGTTTAGCCCCACCCATTTAACCTATAGCAGTTTAGCCCCAACCATTTAACCTATAGCAGTTTAACCCCACCCATTTAACCTATAGCAGTTTAGCCCCACCCATTCAACATAAAGCAGTTTAGCCCCACCCATTCAACATAAAGCAGTTTAGCTCCACCCATTCAACATAAAGCAGTTTAGCCCCACCCATTCAACCTGAAGCATTTTAGCACCACCCATTCAACATAAAGCTGTTTAGCCCCTCCCATTCAGTTTATAGGAGTTTAACCCCACCCATTAAGCCTATAGCAATTTAACCCACTAATTCAGTCTACAGCAGTTTAGCCCCACCCATTCAACCTGCAGCAGTTTGGTCCAACCCATTCAGCTTAAGTAGTTTGGCAGTTTACATATATCTTAAAGGTACAGAAACCACCTGTTTAATTGTACAGGATAAAGAGAGGCTGAAAATGAAGCTGGTGGGTTAGGGGGTGATGAAATCCAGGATATGGGTCCTTTATATTGATGACAGAGAGTCGCCCCCGGAAAGACTGCCCCCTGTAGTTTAAAGCGTCTGCTAAATGCTGTAAATGTTATGTTTCAAGGACAATCAGCCCATCAGCCATAGCGTGGAACGCTTAGAAAATTGAGCTAAGTGACCTTCACGCAGGGCATCGCGTAGTAGCATCTTGGAGTTTTGAGTGAAGGAAAGAAAATAGAAAGAGCCTGGAAGAGGGAGGTGAGAGCGGGATGAGAGTAGGAAAACAAGACTAGTGTGGGACAGAGCGAAAATGAGAGAGTGAAAGAGATGAAATGTCCTTCCTCGCAATGCCAAACAAAGTTTAGCTCAAAACAGAGTGTTTGGTTTTGGTCCTGTGGGGCCATGCACACCTGCAGACAGTTACAGACGTGTTTCTAACAGAGAGTATTAAGATGTAACATAACAAGGTAACCTTGCTTATGGCTTACTTTGATGTCTTTAATATAAGTAGCCAGTGACTGGAAGTACAAAGGAGGTGTTTCTAATAAAGTGTCCAGTGGGTGGAAGCGCAAGGTGGATGCAAGATACGTGCTTCTGGTAATACATATGTTCATACGCCCTTACGGTACATCATGTCAGCGTTGGCGAGACAATGTTCAGACATCATGGAGCCTGCTGAGGGCTTCCCCATTTTTGCACTGGTTTGTGGGTTTTGATTCTTCTTTTTGTGAGCAAAGTGAACTTTCTGCCCCGGAACAAGAGTGTCACATTACGTCCAAACAAGGCTCTCCATTGTCTTGGGCTGTTTTCTTTGCTTTGGCTTACCTGTGCTGGAGCGCGCAGGGCTGCTTGTGGTTTTCCCTTCCCCGTTCATCCTGTCCGACAGCGTCGCTGAAATAGCAGTAAGGTTGATGTTGATGTGTCTGACTGAAATTTAGAGTAATTATAGGATGGCACAGTCTACAGATGGGGATTTTCATGAATTAAATCATGAAAGAGATTTGTGGTTTTAAAGCTCATTTTTGTTGTTTCTTTGGTGGTTAGAAGCTAAACTTTTTTTTCCACATGATCTATAATCAGCAGTCCTATAGAGTGACCTCTGCAGTGGAGTGAAATATTTACACACCATCAGTAGGGTTTTATGATGTATATCATGTCATAATGATACACATCTGTTCAAAAATAATCAATCAGGGACAGTGTTTCAAAGGCCAAATTACATTTTGTGTTTTAAAGCAGGCTGGTTTGGTAGATACAGCCGTGCAAAGCTCATGAATCCTGCTTTCAGCTGCTTTGGTACCTCGTTAGTTGAATTATTTCATGGCAGGCGGTGCCCAGTCCTTGTCCTGGAGATCTACCATTGTTGAGAGTTCAGATCCAAAGTTTGGCTCTAATATTCAGAGGTCCCTGAAGGCCTTGAATAATTGGATAAGGTTTGAAATTCAGAGGCCCGATCCAAATCCTGGAGGCTCCAAAAAACACTTCCAGGACCCGGATTGGCCACCTCTATTTTAGATGGTGAGCATGCTTGGGATGCCATCAAAGGATCTGAACCCAAATAGTGTCTCTAATTTGAGCTTTATTTGTGTATCTCCTGTCTTTCCTGCATTCATAGTTTGGTCAAGCTGACCCAGATCAGAAATACCAGGAAGTCTTAATCTCACATAAAACGACTGAAGTCTCTCCAGCCAGAAGATGGAGGCGCTCCATCATGTGTCGTCTGAGAAGTTCTCCATAAAGTTCCGAAAACTGTCCACACTTTCCACCAAGCCACCATGTGTCAAGCCTTTCTAGCAAATTAAAAGGAGTTTGAGGAATAGAAGGGGATGACAAGAGTCTGGCCAGCAGGGTTTTATTGTAATATCCTTCGGTCATAAAACAGTGATGATTTCATTTTGGTGGAAACTTAGTTGCTAAACGAGGGGTTTTATGTGACAAACACATTTGTGTGGCAGGATGGGCCACGGGAATCATAACTGGCCGCTTAATGTAAGCATGATGGTTAATGAGGATTGGCTATCGGCTTTGTTAATGTCTTTGATGATGTTCCATCAGTGAAGGGATGTAGAGGAAGTCTAAACCAGCGACTTGGTGTCTACTGAACCCTCTGAGATATCATATCAACCACATCAGTGCAACCACTTGATATTGACAGTTAGCCAACTTATAAAGCCAGCAGAACACTTTTTATTTGGACGTTCTTGTCAGTTTTGGTAATCATGAGGGTTTTTAAAAAAGTGCTTTTTAAGTGCTGTTGATGTAGCCCATGAGATCAGAGTACATGGTAAAGTGTGCCTTTGGTGGGATTCAGTGAGTTTCTTCAGTCTTATGCAGCAGAATACCAAGATATCTCACAAAGATCCAATGGATGTTATCACTTCACAAACAGGCTTTTGTTTTCTCACTGAGCATTAGGTCAGTTTAGGAAATCACGTCATACTCACTGTACCGTCACATTTCTGATCACTGACTGGCCTCAGAGCATCACATCATCATTCTTGCAGTTAAAAGGCACTTGGATTTCATTTGACGGCCTTCTGCCACTCATCTTCACAGACCAATAAATGCACACTCCCCTGTAGGGGGATGGCCCAATATGTGGGGGTGGGGGTGGGGGTGTTTTCAGTAACACTTCAAAGTTAATGAGCCCTTGTTTATTTCACTGGCAAATTGTCACCTTCATCCTGGACTCTTTAAATGCTAACGTCTGGCTCCTGTTCAAATCCTGTGAACCCCAAGTGGTTTTATTGATTACACTGACGCACATTGTTTTTTGTTTGCTTTTTTCTTGCAAGAAAATTAGCTGTGCATTGAGTTTTAGAACACACGTTCATATTATTTGCTTCAGTGTTACAGAAATTCTGTATTTGGAAACAGCTGCTAACTTCCACAGCTCCAGTTCAGAGAGATCATAGCTAGCATCCACAGCTCCAGCTCAGTGACATTCACAGCTTCAGTCCAGTGTTACACTGGACATCGACATCTCCAGTTCAAACCATAGGTAATATCTACATCATCAGTTCAGACCACAGCTAACATCCACAGCCCCAGTTCTAACCATGCAAGGCAAATACAGCGACAGTTCAGATGATTGTCAAATTAATTTCATATTGTTTGCTTCAGTGTTTGTGTGGAAGGGAAATTGTGTATTTTCCTGGCACAGCTTGGTATCATCCATAGCTAACATCACAGCTTTGTTCAGCTCAAGTTCAGACCATAACAAACATTTACATATCCAGTTTGGAGCAGAACTAACATCTACATCTCTAGTTCAGACCATAGCTAACATGCACAATTCCAGTTCAGACCATAACTAACATCTACATATGCAATATGGAGCAGAACTAATCTTTGCATTTGCAGTTCTGACAATACCTGGCATCCAAGGCTCCAATTCAGATCACAACATCTACCGGTTCAGTTCAGAGAGAGCATAGTTAACACCCACAGCTTCAGGTCAGGCTAGAGCTAACATTCACAGCTCCAGTTCAGACCATAGCTAACATCCACATCTCCAGTTCAGCCCATAGCTAACAGCTACATCTCCAGTTCAGCCCATAGCTAACAGCTACATCTCCAGTTCAGCCCATAGCTAACAGCTACATCTCCAATTCAGCTCATAGCTAACAGCTACATCTCCAGTTCAGACCATAGCTAACAGCTACATCTCCAATTTGAACCAAAACAAATATCTACATTTTCATTTCAGATCATAGCTAACATGTACATCTCCAGCTTAGGTAAACATTCTGGCATGTGCAAACTTTGCGTTGATGGACACCATTGGATGTTGTGCAGAAATATATAAAAAAAACACTTCAATAAACAAACTAGCCATGAATATCATTTTATTAAGTTCAGCTGTAAAAGAATAAACTGTAAAGTGTTTTCCTCTACCCTGGACTTTTCTCAGGAAAACAACTGAACTGTGCATGTTAACATCGCAGAATGTTGTCCAACTGTACAGCAGCAGAATAAAGTTCAGGACGGATTCACACTGTGAGTGTGAAAAGAAACATGTGAGAGGGGGATTGTGGGGAGCGAGGCTGTATGTTGTTGAAGTTTTTATGACTGCACCTCCCCAGTACATTACTGACAGGGTAACACGATGCCGCTATACCCGTTAAAAGATCCCTTGCTGCCACTCGTGGGATGTGCGGAATGTGTGTGTGTGTGTGTGTGTGTGTGTTAGTTACATCGTTAGTTTTCTGTTTTTCACACTCTAAACCATCTTCTTCTGCTTTCTCTGCTGCTAGCACCCCCCCCAACCAAACACACACACACTCAAAAGATAAGCATCTTAAGGACGGCATGTGAGCCTGTGTGTTTTGTAACAGGTATGTAGGGTGCCGCACTGGCCAAACAAACCCGATGAGGAAGTCCAGTGTGGAGTATGCAAACATGAGCCAGTAGTTCAGTGAGGAGTCAAAACACCGCAGAGCCATTCCCAGATGCTATCTGAAGCAGGCTGATATTACACGGCCATGTGCTTCTATAATTTTCTGTCCTCGTCTGTCCATTGTATGTGCCAGTTGTGAACTACGGCTGCTACAGCCTGGCCTTCAGTCTGAGCCATAAATGTCAAAACGTGGCCAAAAAATGATAATAATATTAATTTCTGCTAGTGTCCCTATGGGTAACATCTACATCTCCAGTTCAGACCAGAACTCAAACCCCTAGCTCTTCCTAATTTCTGCTAGTGCCCTCATGCAGTTTCCAATATTACCTTAGTAACAATATGAATTTTTCAGATTAAACGTGAACACTTAAAGCAGTGACTGTAGGTGACGACTCTACAGTCGGATCTGGAGCTTCCAGAAAGTCTACTGTTATGCTTTTGACCCAATTTTAAATCAGAATGGTAGGATCACATGCCTAACAAATGGGAGAGCTCACTTCACGGCATCTACCTACATAGTGCAGACAAAAAAGTCTTATAAGACCATTTAACCTTGGGCATTTTATCTTGGGCATGTTTTTATACAAAACTCTTTAATGAAGTATTACTGAAATTCCTACATGCTTACAAGCAGCATGTTGATTCTATTAGATAAAAATGACCTGAAAATTACAGACATATATTCCCAGAAACCGCAGACTTTCTCTAAAGGCTTGGGAAGCCTTGGGAAGACCCAGGGAGTGAATAAATACCTCTGCGCTGAGAATCTGAGCTCTCTCTTCAGGCATTATTAGGGATCGACTAGCATGAGTCGAAAGCCAAGAATCCTCAGTCATAAATTTTGTCACAGAGCTTGAAACTTAGCACATAAGTCAGAAATTCAGTCTAAGCAGCAAGCAAGGAGCCTGAAGGTTTGAAGTGTGTGGCCAGAGCTTCTGTTCATCTGCTCTGAGCCATTCCCATAGCCTCGCAGCAACTGGCAGCGGTAGTTTAGATAAGCGCGGGTTCGTTCGTTTGTTTGATTTCTGTCCGTCTTGGAGCGTGACGAAATGGATCCCACTCGCTTTCATCCACCTCCCAAACTCGGAAATGGGGAGAGACGGCAAGGGCGAGGGAGCAAGAGAAGAGAAGTCATGTCCTACCACATGGAAATAAACACCCTCTGAAAGAAGGATGATAACTCATCTCGTTCACTAATTACTCCCTCATTTGGAGGAAATGAGGGTGGTCTGTCAAGAGAAAGCAGAAACCGTATTCTGGGTATCTTCTCGGACGAGTCCAGGGAAGCCATGACATGTGTCAGCGTGTGGTTGATAGTGATGTGCCAAATCAAATGTGCAAATACTGCAGATGTGTATTTTTAAATGGGTGCACAAATATACGTGATACATTTGATGGGTTACTGGACATCTGGTTTCCCCCAATACTGCTTTAACTGCCCATAGCACAAAGTAGTATACTTGAAGTTCATTTTATTAAACATGCTTGAGTATACGTATAGCAAGTATAAAGACCATAAACTTCTACTAGAAAGTATTCTACTAAAAAATAATACTTATTTGAACTCAATTGGAATATTTTAAAGTTTGTAACAGTATACTTTAAATACACTTCATGAGGTCATTTCAAGTTCACGAAAGTCTACTTTATATACTTTCTTTATACTTATCAGTAGAAGTCAAGTATACTTCACTACTGTTCTTAAATATATAAAATATAGTATATAAAAAGTAAACTTCAAGTATACTGCCTCAGCCTAAGTATACTTGTAGCACACTTGAATGAACTACCTTTTGCTAAGGGTGGTTTGAAGAAGACCCATGCAAAAGTCGAAAAGTGGAAACAAATGCAGTGGGAAGAAGTGCTTGAAGCCTCTTAAAGCTCCCCTGACGTGGTACATGAGCTTGGCTTGCTGTCACCTGTGGAAAAAAGGATAAAGGAAATGCTCTGCAGCATCAAAAGTTAGCATGGAAACCGCTTGAGCCAGCCTGGAAAACAGACACGGAAAACTGAAAAGCAAGCGAGGTTTTATCGATCCTATATTACCACAAGACAGGTGCTCGCACAATTCATTACCGATGTGTCCCAAACTGGCTGCTTGCTCATCCACCAAATATCTTTTCCATTGAAAAGGCAAGTGTGCGAAGCGCTGACTTTAAGAAAGGAACACTTGAGACTTAGATGTAATACTTCCCCGAAATAATGTATTTCTCTTTCCCTGTTCTGGAAGAACAGCTGCATGTGTGGTTTCCATCCCCAGTGCTCTTTTGCGAGTGGTGTGGTTTTGGCTCGGACACTCTTCGACAGATCTCCCTTGCGATGACCGCTCTCCTGACAAGCGCTGTGGGACAGGCCCGGCCGCCATAACCAAAACGGCAGGCAACACTGAAGCAAGGCTCTGCTCGTCCTGTCTGCTTTCCCACTGTCCTGCCAATGCTCTTCTGCAACTGCCTGAGGGTCGGTCTGTGAAGACTTGCGGACAAGCAGAGGAGAGCTTGTTGGTACTCTTGCAAACTCAATTTCTCATGACGAGCCTCCGAATTTGGAGCAACTGGAGTGGTGTACTCACATAAATGTAGTCATTTTGTCAGTCAAGCCCAGCTCACTGAGATTTTGAGCACCGCAGAAAATTTGAGATGGCTGGATCAGCGTTGGATTAAAGTTCCGATGCTTTCAAACTCTGAATATTGAAACCAAGTGTTGTCTGGCAGCAATAATTTAAATACTGGTTCTTTAATCACCTTTTTAACTGGGAATGCAAGTGTGAAGAACCTTTGCAAAGTTTTAGGACTGTGTATGAAGAAGAACCATCTAAGTACCTTGTATTTTTAGGGCACATTCTAAAGCAGCATTATTTGGGTTCAGTGTAGAAACACATTTCCCTTTTTACACACACTAGAAGACTTTTTAAAGCATTGGCAGTGCTTTTTGGATTCTAGCATTGAATTGGTGTCAGATCAGAAAGAGAGTCTGTGGTTTTGCTCATCCTTGCTGCAAATTCCCGTAAGAAACCCTACCCATTTCACCCCATAGTGCAAGGACAAGAAACCTAAGGCCTTTTGCTCCTCTGCATTGATCTCTTTTTAGTTCTCCTTTTTCCCCTTTTTCGAACATTACCACTGCTTTCTGGGCTTGTGGCTCACCTCTATTAGGCACAGCTGTCTGTATGCTTTTCGCACACGTTGAAGGTTTTGCACATTCAGTTTCAGTGACACTCTCAACTACTGGATAATTTAAGCACTTCGACCACATTCACAGTAAGTACTTCCGTGACATTCCCTTGCTTTCCTGACGCTAAATACTGCAGCCAAGCCTTGATCACGGTGTCTGAGTGCATTTCAGCACAAATATTTTCACACTGTTCACGAATAAGAATAACACGAATAATAACTGTCTTGAAATACAAACTGCAACCATTTATGCTGGGCCGTTAACGGCGCGAGATTCATATCGCGCGATAAAAAATATATGGCCGTTAACGCTAAGATTCCAATGAGATTAACGGCGTTAAAAAAACTTTATCTATGCCCACCTCTAATATATATACACCAGGGGTATATTTGCCTTTTCTATCACTACATTTGTGGTACACTGAAGACCAAAAACCATACAATATACAAAAAAAAATATACAAACTCTCAAATTTGTTGTTAAGCAAGTATATCTCACACTGCAAAACGTGGGTGTCTTCAAGTGCCTTCCTAAGGATGTGACTGAGAACTTCAATTCAATTCAATTCAATTTTATTTATATAGCGCTTTTAACAATGGTCATTGTCACAAAGCAGCTTTACAA
>JBBPDB010154732.1:0-13986 GCA_037974465.1 Brachypetersius altus
AGCTGGAGCCTAAATGGACTAACTTTCTATTTTTCCTCCTCACTACAGTGAGATGATGATGGTGTGATTTAAAAAGAATGTGAAAGAATGTGAATGTGAAAAAGAAAGTGTAATAAAAATAAATGAAAAGCTAAATATAAAACAAAATATATCAAATAAAATATTTACCTGTTTTGCCATTATATGTGCCCCCCTAAAAACACACTGGCCCCACCTCGGCCCCCCTGGTGATTTTGATGTAGAACCTCCACTGGTGAAGAGGTGGATGAAGTTGGGCTTGATGCTCTCAGAAGAAAGCCGATAGAGTCTGGTGTGAGCAGCCATAGCAATAGGGTGCAGGATTCTCAGGGAAGGTGCTGCTGCATTCTGAATCTTCAATAGAGGCTGAGTGGAATAAAGGAGGTACAGAAAAGTTCAGGAGAGATTGTTAAAGTTGGATGAAGATGAGGGATGGAAGAGAGCTCCTGGATTTTGTACTTTTTGTGAAGAAGTGATGAACAGGTCCCAGGAGAAAAAGTCATTCAGACATGTTGACAGACTCCAGGAGGAAAGAGGGTTGATGAGTCGATCGTCCTCAGAATAGTGATCGTGGAGAAACCATGTGACCGTACAGTATTTCACCCAGAGAGTAAGAATATGAGGAAAAGAGAAGGGGACCAAGCACTGAGCCATTGGGAACACCAGAGGTAAGATAGTCTCAGCCTCAGACGTCATGCCCACAGAACGTCAGCTAAACGTCTGATGCATATGGTACACTTAACTGGAAACACTTCAGGAATCTCGAAGTCGTCATCTGGTTGGTTGAATTTTATCGGATTTCCGGGAGTACCAATACCAATCAATACATTTATTGATCCTGCTGCAAAAAAAGAAAAGTGTGAGAAATAACAAGACGAATTGTCTCTTGAGTGTCCTATAGATATAACGAGGGAGAATACAATCCAGAATATGACCAATACAATCCAGCATCAAGCATTTGAAATTGCAGCTGTGTTAGATTGCACTAACTAACATTGACAGAAGTGCCGTTTGTCCAGGAGCTGCTTCATATGTTGGAAATACTAGCTTTTAAAGGAGCTTTGGCTCTTTCCCTTAAACATCACATTTCCCTTAAACAAACAATCATTTATTGTTTGTTGAACTCTGACTAAAGTGTGTGTTTAAAAAAAGTCTTGTCGTTTGAAGCCGTATCGGACCTAAGAGGATTTAGAAAGGATTTGCTTTTGTACAGTTCAGCATATGCAGGCACTAACAGAACTAAGATAAAATCCACACAAATCACACCATATTCACCATATATTTACACAATATGAGACAAAGAGTATTATATCCACACTGGGCAGCTTATGACCTGCTGGTTGGGGATTTACTCCCTCGGGTCGAAAGACCATTGGTTCGAATCCCAGGACTACTAGTGGCACCCTTGAAAAAGCTTTCATTCCCAGACGCTGTGTTCCTGGCTGCCCACTGCTTCTCTTGGTGAATGTGTTAAATACAAAGAAGGATTTCACACTGTGTGCTGTGGCCACTTTGCCCTGAAAAAGCTAACTATATGGTTTTGTTTGTGATTTCCTCTCGTAGGAGTAGAAAAACGTTGGGTTTCATGTGTCTGAGATCCTACCATGCATAATGGGGAAATAACAGGCCAGAAGGTGCACACAGATCTCTGGCATGTGGCTCAGGTAGCTGGTTGGTTATTCATCATGGGTCATGGACACTTGCTGTATTGTTTTTCACCTGGTTTAGGTCACAAACAAACACACCCACATACAAACAAACCCGTCTTCTAACAATAAAACTTAAGTGCTTGACTAGATAAGTGATCCCTATCTGTTAAAACTCACTGCATTGAACCCCCCAGTTGGTTAATTTAGCGATTTGACATCTCAGAAAATGTGTGCATAAGTACCTGCTCCATGTTTCTACTTCTTCCCACTCTGTCCTCATCATCACGTTCTAAAATAGAGCCGTTATCTTAGCACCAGCCCTGTCACTGCAGCTAAGATGACCTATTAAACATCTGTTTATAGGCTACATAATGGCAGGACAGTACAACAAAGACCAGCCCCCACAAGGCCATCCCACCGGTAAAAATGCCCAAACTTCCCGAGGGTCAGCTCATGAGACTCGAGACCAGACTCAGACTTGCACTCGAGAAACTCAAAGCTCAACTAGGTCATGCATTCATGACTTGTGAATATCTTTGACTTACACTGTGCCAGTTAGCATCTTGCAAACTGCATGCCTAAATCATCACACATGGCCCCAACTGTGTCCGATCTCAAAGAGACTTACTTATGTGGTTTCTGAAACTGTCTGACACACTGTTATGTGTTAAAAACGCGTAGCGTCGCATAGATAAAAGGAGAAATAGGCATCTTGAGGCGTGTCTTTTTTGTCTAACAGAATTGCATGCATTGTCAGAAACCGCACAAGCAAGTCTGTTTTAGATTATTTAACACTTCAACACAGCGGGAGGCTTGATTCAAGTGTGCAGTTTGCTGTGATGCCACTTGTGCACGCTGTAGCTCCAGTTCAAAGCTTAAACAGCAAACTTTGGGTGTGAAATGTATCTTGACTGATAGATTACATTACGAATCAGAGGAAAACTCTTTAAAGGGAAAACGTGTTTGAATGGTATTCCTTCATGACCGTGTACAATCAAGGATAAGACATTTTTCCTCCACATTAATTACCTCACAGATGTTAAGTTGGGCATTTATCACAAAGAAATAGCTGCAAATTAATTTCTTCTGCAGTAAGTGTTGATAAGGATGCTCTGGAGAAGGCAAGATTGTGTTCCCGCAGGCTGTTTGTGCTCAGAGCTCTGGGCAGCTGGGCAGGGCTCTTTTTCTGGCTGCAGGCGATGAGGACCTGCTCTCAGTGGCAGCACATGGCCTAGTTATACAAATAGCTCATCTATACAGGGACTGAGCGGTCCTGAGTGAGAACTGTTTAAAGGAGTTTAAAGGAGTTAATCAACCACTAGACCTGATTCAGGACCGCACTCTGCCTGCATGGTGGAGCCTTTGAGTAGAGCTTTTTGTTTTCAGATAAAAACCCAAGGCCAGTTCCAGACCTGTTGTTTGAATGGCTGATATACGTACTGTGCTGCAGTCTCTCAAAGACTGAATAAGTGTTGTAAAAAAGTCAATATGCTTTTTCATGCCTTGCTCGAAGGTAATGTCTGAAAACCGAAAAGATGACGTTTTCTTAGGTTCGCACAACAGCATGTTAAGATCTTTCAAGGATGAAACTTTAAAAAAAAAAACGAATGTGGTCTGAGAACAAGGCTGTGTGAAAAAAATTTAGATTTAATACATACAAATATGATGCTATTATGGCGAGTAGTGCTGGGTATTGGCAGGATTAGAGTATATATTTACACATTTTTTCACTTTCTCCAGATTAAGTCGACCAGCCGAGACATGCTTGAGATCTAATCTTGCTTCTTTAGTTTACAACTGGAGCTACAAGGCTAATATCACAAACAAATACTAGAAGTTAATAGTCACTTAAATCTTTTCTGTAAATACTCAGACACACCTGGACTTGTGCGATGGTCAATATGAACTAAACATTGCTACGCACTTTCAGACATCACCAAAGCTGGAGAGCACTGATGCTGGACATTCCCAAATCATCTAGTTCTAAAAATTCCCGTCCTGGTGTGCCTTGTGTCCTGGTGTGCCTTGTGTCCTGGTGTGCCCAGGGCAGGGGTTTCAAACTCCAGTCTCGGAGGGCCAGTGTCCAGCACAGTTTGATGGTTCTCATCCTCAAACACATTCACTAAACCTGACAATTAACTATTGAGGTGAACCAGGTGTTTCTGAGCAGGTGTTTAGCTACTATCATACAAATCTTATAGCTCAAGGTAGCACACTTGTCGTGGATCACACTGGTAAGTCTGTGCCACCTTCATAAAGAACTGGATATGGTTTAACTAATAACAAAAGTTTTTGGATTCATGGTTATGGAACATACTGTTACGGAACTATTGAATCGCTATGGTTACAGAACTATAGAATCGTAGTCTGTTGGCTGTGTTAGCCTCCTGTGCTACAGGGCACCAAACATGTCTTGGTTGACCAACTATATCTGGCTAAATTCGATATTAGCTGAACTATGAAGTATGTTTTTCTCCACTCGAAAAGGAGATCTGCATAAGGTTTTGTAACAACAGCAAAGGTTATTTATAGCAGCGTTTATCATGTCCTGAGGAATCAACAGACTTTCCATAAGATTATTCGTTCTCTCTATGCATTGTAAATTAGCATTGACCAGAAGAGTGGACTGACCCAGGGGTCCCTGAGGACTGGTTTGAGAACATTAGTAGTCCAGTTTGAATGCTTCAATGGTAATTTATGTGATTAAATATCTCTGAGCAAGACCCTTAACCCCGAGTTGCTTCAGGGAGACTGCCCCCTGTAGTCAGGGAATGGAAGATACTTTGGATAAAAGTGTCTGATAAATAAAATGTAAATGTAAAATAGAACATATTGTATGTGATTCTTTATAGAACTTAAAGGATTTTGCTAGTGTCACTGAACCATGTTTGCCGCATTCATAATATTGGACTGAGACACGTGAAATATCAATACAGCCATAGCAGCTTGGGTTTACATATCACATTGTAAACCCAAGCTGCAGTATGCATTGCATACTGAACATGGCCCTTATACTGAGGTAACAAAGCTCATGTATGCTGACTCTGCTCCAGTGGCTTGAATGGAAAAATTATACGAGAGGCTCTTTTTGAATGTATCTTTTTCAGCCTTTCTCAGGCCCACTTAGTCTTGCTTATATCTCTCCTCTCCTGACTGTTTTGTAAATGAGGCTGCTGTGCATCGCCTTGGCTCTGCTCTTTTAGCTGTGCTCCTTTACCACCTGCCGTCTCCTTTTTTCTTTTCTCTTTCTTTCCTTTCTCTCTCTCTCTCTCTCTCTCTCTCTCTCTCTCTCTCTCTTGGTGTAAAGGTACACTTGTCCTGTCATTGGCTTTGTGCTGTTGTTTTACAGCCTTGGTTGCTGTGTGGCCGTCCCAGCTGGCTTGGCTTGAAAGAGCCTCATAATGAGAGGGAGGGATAGAAAAGAGCGAGGGATGAGCAGATGGAGGAAAATTACACCAACAAAATGAGAGGCTAATACTTCTGCCCAGTTTGTTGCTCTGTTTTGCGCGGAGAGAGGATGAAGGGGTGTAAAGAGGATGGATCAGGAGAATGAACTGCGCATTTGTTTTCCCGTTCCTTAAATGTTCTAATTCGTCTGAGTCACGTGGTTTCGTTTGTTTTTCGTCTGCAGTAATGTATTGCTGGTATCTGCATTATGCATAGCTTATGCCAGAATAACAGTACTGCTGATTTTCAGTTTCACAAATATTGATTTATTTGGATCATATCCACAATAGCAGTGTGTCCTCCCTGAAAGCAAGGAGTTTGATTTTGGTGTTTAAATTGCTGTGGCTGGGATCCTGAGGTGATGTCATTTGTCATTTGCTGGGTGCTGTGGGTGGTTTTGAAGGAACAGTTTAAAATTCCATATGTTAAAATGCTTAATTCCATTTTTCATTCTGAGATCAAGATCATTTGAACAAAATTAATAGCAGAATTATAATTTATAAGCAACCCGCAAAAAAGCCCAGTCATCCAAACAGATGAACCTAGATGCCTTGTTTTGAGGTCATGACAGTCGAGGGCGTAACGTTTCTAGAAATCCATTCCATTTTCAGTTTATTAGAGCGTCATTAATGGATATTATTTCAAACAGAGGCCGTGTTTTATAGCTTCCCAGACCAAAGCTCAGGGGCAAGCAAGTCATGATACAATAATACAATACAAAACTGTGTATATAGTTAAATATCTACGTATAGTTCCATCCTTATTAACAGTGGCTTCCACAAAAGACAGTAATTAAAAGACCCTCAAAGGAACCAAGAAGTGTTTCATGCCATTTTGAATTCCAGTACACCACCACCACATGATTTTTTAATACTGGATTGAAATCATTGCACACTTTCTTTCTGGAAGCAGCTTTATGACTGGTTAAAATTTATAACACTATATAATGTTTCCTTTAGTGTGAAGAAAACAAAATGGTCCAATCAAAACCAGTAGTGGTACTCAGGTTGTATGGGTTCATTATCTTTCCTAATGCAAATACATTTGAAGAATATTGCCCTGTTGAATTTTATCAACATCCCCAGCACTGTTTCCTCCCATGTGTTCCATTTCTGTCTCCTCTTGCCTCCCAGTTTGCCTCCTTCCACCTCTCCTCACCCACTTGTCGCCATTCCTGCTTCCTTTTGTGGCTGTTGGTTGAGTGTAGGAGTGTGAAGCTGCTTGGCTGCAGCACATTATCATTTGTTTCTCATTTCTGCTCCTTTTATCCACACTGGGAGTAGGAACCTAAAGAGAGACATGACTTCAAACGATGCAGAAAAACTCAGAGGAGTTCAGAGACATTATTCAAATTTGAGTTTGTTTAGAAGCTGTCAGAGATAGGGGGGTCTCGCAGCTCGTCTCATGACTCATTAATTGCATTATCCTGATGTGCAGCTAAAGAGGTGTGGATGGTTACTGTGGGAATAAAGGGGCTACTTGTGGTTTTCTTGGAAAACAGCAGTGGCCTCCTAACTATGTGCTGCTCCACTATGCTGTGGCGGCCAAGGGGAAAGAACAAGGCCATTGTGGGTCTGGAAATGAGAGCACTTCCTTCTGCAAACACACGTCAGACGCTCGCCAGGCATTCTTCTCCAACCACCACCCCCACCGAGAGGGCTGCTGTCTGGGGGAGCTCTCAGCAGGACGGCGTGGACCCCATGCTCCATCAGGCCTGGAACAGAGCCCAGTGTGAGGTGATCAGATGGAGCTAAATACTAGTTTGGCTAGAAATAAATTGTTTACAGTTCCTCCCTGGTGTAGATGATGAGCCAAAGTACAGAAAGTATGCAAAAGTACGCCCCTGACTGCGGCTTTTAGCTATGCAACACACGTCTGTGCTTTTTTCTAGGTGACAGTTTGGTTCCAGCACTTCCCAGATTGGACCTGACTCCTCGTCTCCATACTACATCCATTCATGTGCTGATGTAGTGAGATATAGTAAAGTGTCCGCTTGCAGTAACGTGTGAACACAGCACAGCACACAGTGTGAACAGTGTGAACTTCTTTCTCTGCATTTATCCCATTCACCAAGTGAAGCAGGGGGCAGTCAGGAGCACAGCACCCAGGGAGCAGGATGTGGGGATGGTTCCTTGCTCAAGGGTACATCAGTGGTGTCGCTAGCAGTCCTAGGATTCAAACTCCCAGCCTTCTGATTGCAGGGGCAACTCCAGCTGCAACAAATTAAGATCGACCTCACAGGGAGATTGTAAGCATTATTCTGAAAAATATAATAATAATAATAATAGTAATAATAATAATAATAATAATAATAATATGTTATGTGTCATATACTTTACATTAAAGCAAATCTCAAAGTCCTAAACATGTACATAACTGGAGCTGCAACTAATACTGATTTTCCATTATTGCCTAATGGGGTCATTTTAGCTTTGATGAATTGAGAAAACAGAAGTGCAGCTACCTTTATCAAGGTCATGACAACAGACCTTCTACACAGCCCTCAGAAAAACACTAATGTACTGAGTGTGGAAGGTGCAGAAATAAAAAGGAACACCACAAACAAGTCTTACATTGCAGTCCAGATGCAGGTATGGAAGTAGTTTCATTCAAGAGCATTTGCATTTCTGTTCAAATGATTTCTCCTTTAGTGGTGCACTAGACAACCACAAATTATTTTAAATGATCGCTACAGTTCTAGTGACTCATAAGGGTTGAGTCTCTTCTGAATTTGATAAATTCTGATTCTGGTTCTGTTTATCAATTCCAATTCTTGTCAAATCCCCATTAAAAAGAAAGACAAATGTTTAGATAACAATCCATATCTTTATTCTAAACATTCAAATAATCCCAGCAGCAGTGGGAGTAAAATGCTAACTAAAATGTCAGATATTGTTAAGAGTAGTTTCTTTTCGGTTCTAGTTTGGAACCTACTGTTGGTTCCCAGTCCTACTCCCCATACTGAGCTCTCACCATTTTTTACCACAAACGTGCTCTCTGTTAGAAGCTTGCCAGCTGCCATGTGAGTGCAATTTTCACGACGTCTTTTTACACAGTGAGAGGGGAAATTGTACAGATTGAACTATTCCTTTAAGAAATGAAGAGTGAGAGAGTTATACGAGTTATAAGTGATAAGGTGGCAGCGTAATGAAGAACATTGGCTTTAAGCCTAGACAAAAAAATCAGAAAATGAGGCAACGGGGGGAAAGGTGCACGAAGAGTGAGATGAATAGACTCAATAAAAAAGAGTGTAGAGACGTAGTGTGTTTGGAAAGAGTGAGAGGGAGGACAGGTTGAGAAAGTGCGTAATTAAACAGACGGGGAAGGAGAAGGTATGGAGTGAAAGAGGTCGTCTCGTTGACACCCTGCATTCTGGCTGCCTGCCCTGTGCTGACTCTTCCCTCAGCAGCCCACACCCAGACCCAGGCTCTGCACTGCTGCCCGGCCTGCAAAACGGCCTCCATTTGGAGAGTGGAGGGCTTTTAGATTAACTCTGAGACGCTGGAGAGCGGAGAGCTCTGATTTATCTTCTCCCGTTATGTCTTGAATGTCACACACTGGTTGGAATGGGGTTAATCTCCCGTCTCAGAGTCCTGAGCAGGAGCCAAATAAGGACCTGGCCTGTGACGGCTCCTCCATTCTCACACACGCTCAGTGTCTTTGTGTGGGTGTCGTCCCTGTCTCTCTCCAGGAGCATTCAGATGGGGTGACATCATGCTGTAACGGCGTTCCTTTCAAATCAACAACAGGAGAGCACAAAAAGCGGATCAGCTCCTCCGCCGATGTTCTCCGTTTAGTTGCCCTTTCCAACCGTCGTCTTTTTGTGTCCGAGGAGCAAAAAAAAGAAGGGCAATCAGCATAAACGAGTGAGAGAGGGAGACCACCACAGAGAAACAGAGACCCATAGCAGCTCTCATCTGACAACACAACTCCCTCTCTTTTACTCGCTCACTCACTCACTCGCGCCTTTCATTCTCTCTCTCTCTCTCTCTCTCTCTCTCTCTCCCTCTCCCCCCGGTTTCTAACTCCCTCTCTCTCCCTCCCTTCATCTCTTTCTCACGTTCCATCCTTTTATCTGTCATCTCTTTCTTCTTATCTCCCTCTCATTTCTCCTCTCTGTTTTTCCTCTCACCCTCTTTTTCCGTCCTTTATTTTTTCACTGGTTCTCTCTATTTCCACTCTCTCCTCTTCACCCAGTCGCTCTGTCTTCCCTTCCTCCCCTTTCCCTGTTTTATTCTCTTTGTCTCCTTTAATTTTGTATTTCAGCCTCGTTTTTTCTTTTTCAGAAATTGCATATCTCATAAGTCTGCATTACCAACACTGCTTGATTGTTTCATTTATTTATTTATTCATTTATAAACTAATAAAACAACACACTCTAGACACTTTTATTCTGACTGAGCCGTGAAGCCGTTGCGGTTTATAACCGCGCCCGAGTTATAAATCGAGCCAAAGCACCAAGCCTAGAATCTGTAGCTGGTCTGGACCACCACCCACCCGAGTCCCACAAAAGGTGGTAGCAGCCCAGTTGGTAGAACACTTGCCCATGAACCTGCTGACCATAAACCCCCATTTTCTACCACTCTCAGTGTCTCCAGGTGGACTGTCCCTGTAGCTAATGACTGTACGTCACTTATAAGACACATTACAGCCAATCAGAACAGAGCTTATTTCTCCTGTACATATATCGGTCTTAAAGGCAAAGAAGCACACTGATATTTTAAGACTCATATGTAAATGAGCCCATATCTGATTGGCTGTATTGTGTCTTATTCAAACATCCAGACTGAATTTGTTTGTAAAATAACCATTTAAAAACAGTAAAAATGTTTTTGGTATAAAAAACCACACAAATACTTTTAAGTGTGTCTCAGGGAAAAATAAAAGATTACAACTATTACAGTGTGGGAGGTGGGCTGTAAGAAACTCAAACATGAATATAAATATTTATGTATTGGGCTTCCATTCCTCATATTCTTTGGAATGCTCTTCATAAGAAATAAAAATTAAGATTCAGATTCAGTGTTACCAGAATAACACAGTGCCAGCAGATGTGAGGATTTTAAAGGGGAGTTCCAGTGTTTAAACTAAAATGTCTCCGTAATTTGATTGTAATCAAAGTCATTCGAAGTGGTCTGATGTGAAATTGATGCACTGATGGTAAACAGATGTCTGACGTGTCTGGCTAGACGCCACATCATAGAAGCCTAGTTACAAAGATCTTGCCTGATTGCTTTGTTTCAGACACTGTTTCAGAATAGTTGTGAGATGAGACTAAAACATGATTAGTAGAAGTCTTTCGTGATGGAGAAGAACATACAGGCCATTGTATGTGTAGCTTCACAGTTCAGTTTGGTTCCCATCACCACTACAGTCTAAATTTGAAAGAAAGTGTAAATATTAATCCGAGGTTTAAATATGGAAAAGTCAGGAACAAGAGAGAGACCGAGAATAAGAGAGAGTGAGAGACACAGAGAGAAAGAGAGAGAGAGAGAGATAGAGAGAGAGCGAGAGAGAGAGATGATCGCACAAACGAGAGAGAGACAGAGAAAGGGAGAGAGAGAGAGATGATCCGCGCGCTCCGGAAAAGTCATGAACGAGAGAGAGAGAGAGAGACAGAGAGAGAAAGAGAGTAAATCCGCGCTAAAATATCAAGGTGAAAGTCATCATAACTTGCGTAGTATAGACCCAGCTCCCAACCCAACTTTGTGAATAGATTAACGGCGATATTTTTCTTTTCGTGCGATAAGAGTCTCACATTAACATAAAAAAAAAATGCTTTTTCTCAGTCACATCATACAGTACATCAACAATTTAGCTCATAAGCTAAATGATTAAAAACAAATGCACTAGTTGTATGTGTAGCAGTCTGTTAAAATATTGTTTTACATTAAACTGGTCTATGGTTGAGGATCACTGGTATAAGCAGTTACATAAGGAGTAGTTTGCAACCCAAAAAACAGTGAACTGAATATAATGGGTTTGAAATATCAAATATTTCCAACTGGTTTATCACTAAGGCTGGATCTGCTCCTTTCTCCGGGTTTCAGGTCACACTGATTTCTGTGCAAGTTCAGCAGTCGACACTTATGTTCACTTGACCCTTCTCCCCTCCAGGTACCCATTTGTCAAATTCACATGGAATCATAAAGTTAAGTAACAGCTCTAAACGTGGCGGTGAAGATTCTGCCAGGAAATGGTGAGGGTTTGACACTCTGACCATTATTGAAATGGGCAGGGAATAAGCCTGATGCACACAAATACATACTCACACACTGACGCTTCCTTTAACTGTAACACTCTCCCTGGTCGTTCCTCCTTGTCGCGAGGGTGCATTCACATCTGCCGTGTGTCAGCGCGAGTGTGTGTTTACTACTGTTTATACCCGCTCTGCTCCTCTGTTTGCTTATTTTTTCTCCATCAGAAACAATCGCCACGGAGACGGGGCACAGCATTAATTTTATGCAAATGTATTATAATTGCCATGACACAGAACTCCATCCGCGTTAGTCTTATGCAAATAATGTTTGCTAAACAGGCATCTTGGCATGGGGCTTCATGCAGACTTTGTTCACACCCCCTCAACCCGCTCAGAACACACACACACACACACACACACACACACACACACTCTTCCCCCAACTGTGCATTCCACCCTCATGTAACCCACAACACCACAAACCCCCACATTTATTCATGGTTTGTGTGTGTGTGTGTGTGTGTGTGTGTGTGCATGCTTCTGCTTGTAGTCTGCAGAGCGTTGCAGTTTTGAGTGAGGGGTCTGACGCACTCTAGAAAGCAGAAATCCTAGCTTGGGGAAAATCTTTGTTTGGCTTGTTTCTTGCTAATTTCTGTTCAGCCAAATGAAAACAAGAAATGGAGAGAGAGAGAGAATGGACTGGAGCTGTAAGGGTGAGCAGTGGACAGGAGGTGGCAGGATGGGTGTGTGTCCCTGTTGCCACCCCACTGAGGAGAGAAAAGGAAGGATGGAGCGAGAAAAAGGGGGTTTTGTCTCTCTTCTAGTAGCCCAAATCCCTTTTTCCAGGGTCTCTTTTCCAGAAGAGATTGTAACGTCACGGGTGAGGCATGGCTTCAAAGGGGATGGGAGGTTTGGCAAAGTGGAGTGCATTTGTGTGTGTGTGCCTGTGTGTGTGTGTGTATCTGTGTCTGTGTGTGTTAGTAAGTATATACGTAGTACACAGTGAGACAAAATATTGTCCTCCTGGACCATGGGTGCAGCATGGAACCCAACAGAACAGCAGCACTCAGACTGTGTGTGTGTGTGTGTGTGTGTGTGTGTGTGTGTGTGTGTGTGTGTGTGCACATATGTGCTTGTATACTTTCTAGGCAATTCAGAGACTGCAGAATCCCATACACGCCGAGACAAGATGTCATCCTCTTTTGTGTATGTGTGACGGTGTGTGTGTTCAAGGTTCAACAGCCATTGTGTACACATACAAAGTGAGAGGAGACATTGTGTGTGTGTGTTTTGCAAAGTTACAAATCACTCTGAAGTATCTGTGTATTCTTAGCAAGCAGCTATTAATTGCAATTACAAACTCCAGTCTCTCTCCCGGATAGTGTTTGACATGACAATATTTACATTTAGTTTCATTGCAGCAAACAACATACACTGGTCAGCTTTAACATTAAAACCAGCCTAGTTCAGATGACAGCAAAAACAGCTCTGACCCATCAAGACATGGAATGCATAGGACCTATGTGGTAGCAGGATATTCGCAGCAGAGCCTGATGAGTCCTGTAAGTTGGGCGATAAGTTCTCTATAGATCGTACTATTTTATCTAGCCCATTCCACAGTTACTTGATCGGACTGACATCTGGGGAATTTGAAGTCTTTGTGAATGAGCTCATGGCTATTAGGAAATACTGTTGCCATGAAGTGTACCATGTGAAATAGACATGAATGATTGCAAGGACCCAAGATTTCAAAACAGAACTGTTGAAATCATCGGACCGTCTCCGCGAGCTTGCCTTAATGCCATAGTGCATTCTGGGACCATCTCTTCCCTAGGTGAGCGATGAGAACAAACCAAGCTGTCCACATGATGTTAAAGAAAATGCTACTAACCAGAGCCATCATCTTCTTTTGCTACAGTTTTGATGCTCACTTACCTATTGGTGGTGGACAGGTGTCAGCATGGGTGATCTGACTGGTCTGCAGTAATGCATGCCCACAGGCAGCAAGCCGTGATGTTCTGACACTTTTGTTCATAGCCAGCATAAACTTAGCTTCGATATCTCTTCTGTTGAAGCAGACAACATGGGATATTGACATACACATCAATGAGTCTTGGGTACCCTTTACTCTTTTGCCAGTTCTACAGTTGTGCTTGAACTTTTGGTATGTTCTAACCACTGCATACAAGGAATTCCCCAAAAGACCTGCCGTATAGCCTTCACCCATTCTTCTAAACATCACATCACAATTTGGTCCTCGTCAAAGTTGCTCAGATCTTTACGCTTATTCATTTTTCCTGCTTCCATTACATCAAATTCAACGGTCAAGGATTGTTACTGCCAAATGTTTCCCACTCATTGACAGATGCTCTGGTAGTAAGACAACCAATGATGTCAGTGGCTCTAATGTTGTAGCTGATTGGTATATTTATCTATTTCAGTTTCTGGTGCCTCCCTTCTCTCCCTCCTAATTTTCCTTTCTTTTACTTTCCCCTCTCTCTCCTCACCTTTTCTTTCTCTCCCTCTCACTATTTTCCTTTCCCCTCTTTTTTTTTTTTTCTGTTCCCCTCTCTCTTTCTCTCTCTCTCTCTCTCTCTCTCTCTCACACACACATCTTCTGTTTCTTCTTTTGCGGCAAAAAAAAAACAAAAAAAAACAAAAAAAAAAAAAAAA
>JBBPDB010154776.1:0-13980 GCA_037974465.1 Brachypetersius altus
ACTCGCTAACAAGCAGCGCCGTGTAGCTCCGCCTGGGTCCTAATGCCCGCCTGCTACCTACAGCAGCTTCAGCAGCCACTACATCATTTTAATTCAATAATGAGAGCTAGACTTATTATTTTAAATTTCAATTCATAGTCTTGTTTCTATTTGTAAAGTGCGTATCTGCGCTCAGTGATGTATGAAATGTTAGAAGAGATAATTGCTATATATTTAGGGTGGCTTTGGATCATTTTGGGGGGGTTTCAGACCCCCCAAAATAGACCTAACGACGCCCATGACAGTACAGATGATTCTGAATGGCTGTATCTAAAGGTTGACCGGTTTTCTAACCTTCATTATGGCCAGATTTCAATAGTTAACCTTGATATGAACTTCAGCCATGCATAGTGCGCACTAATGGCGTTTACTAATGACGCAATACTGACAGGAAGTTCTGAAATACTGGTATTTGTTGTCAGTACAGTTTTTTTTTTAATAAATCAACTAATCACACGACTTAAAAGTTCATCTTGGGTGATTATTGACTTCTTTGTGTTTGGTAGCAATGTGAGTTTTGTAGCCTCAGTGCTATATTACTCAGTTAGAAAAGTCACAGAATCTATGGAAGTTGTGTCTCTGACCCTCAGTGACCTGCTAAACCAGCACTAATCATCTTATTCTTCTTAGACCAGTATGGAATTCAAGAAGCCCAAAATCAGGAAGAAGGAGCATATTTTTTACCGTACAGTTACAGTTGAGGCAACACTTCCTTTAAAACCCTTCAGTATGGTCAGATATGCACAAAAGTATTGGGACTCCTGATCATTACATCAACAGGGACTTTGACATTGTATTCATATACATAGATTTTAATATGGAGTTGGTCCCCCTTTGCAGATATAACACATATAACCACTCTTCTTGGAAGATTTGAGATCTGTAGAGCATTTATGAGGTCAGAAGAAGGCCTGGCTCATTATCTCCATTCCAGTTCATCCCAAAGATGTTGGTTCTCTATACCAAACTCATCCAGTCACGTCTTTATGGAGCTCGCTTTGTGCACTGGGGCATAGTCATGCTGGAACAGGTCAACAAAAAATAAATGTAATCATCAGATACCACAACACTCAACACCAGTTTTTCCACAACATCAGTTTTTCATGCTGATGTCAGACCTGCTCTCAGTTTCTTCAAAAACGCTCAGCATATGATTATTATATGATCATTATACCAACTATGCAATATAGAACTAACTTCACAAAAACTGTACATGTGGGAAAAACTAAACACAGATCTGAAATCAGCATGAAAAAGACTACGAAACCCACAGAAACGTATCTCTGATTTTGACCTGTTGACCTTTGTAATTAAAGGGTGTGTCCCAATACTTTTATCAATACGCCTTTTACCCTTATAGCTGTTCCTCCATTTAATTATATTATTTAGTTGGGTTTTTTTTATTACAATAGACGAATACTTACGTTCATAATGACAGTATTACATAGCAGGTTTTAAGTTTATTATTATATATTGTTTTCTCCAGGCTGTTGGTGGGCAAGAATAAACCAAAGCCTGATCCAGACTTGAGAAGACACGCTTGTGTCCACTAGATGGCGCGTCTGTCATTCTATTACACCAGGCAACAAAAATTTGTTACATTTTCGAACAAAAGAATGATTTTGAACTGAAATAACTTGGGTTCTCCAAAGGTTTGGAAACTCAGTGACGGCATTCTTAATCACCCATATTGACTCGTCTCTGCATTTCGCTTCATTCTACCTCTACTTCCATGACACATGTCTTACAATTTTGTCGGCGCTTCTCTTGAGCTGGATTTAACCTGCTGACTGTGACTGAACGTTAGTCGTCAACTGAAAGACGTCAGGTCTGGAACACTGACCTCCGCGGTGCAGATGATTCTGAATGGCTGGATCTAGAGTTCGACCAGTTTTCTGACCTTAAGGCCTTCATTATGGCCAGATTTCAGTAGTTTTAACCAAATAACCTTCATATGAACTTCAGCCATGCATAGTGCGCACATGTTTTACTAATGGCGCAATACTGACAGGAAGTTCTGAAATACTGGTATTTGTGGTCTGTACAGTTTTTTTTTAACAAATCAACCCATCACACGACTTAAAAGTTCATCCAGCATTTTAATACATACACAAACATATATTAAATACATTTGTACATATTTACACATTGTTTACAAAACATTTACAGTGAGAAAGACGGCAAAGCATGAAGAGGCTCGCCCAAAATCCAGCATTCAAAGGTCCTGGAACAGTGCAGCATTCCCAATTTGTTGAGATGATAGTGATTCCATTCCCCCAAGGTTTTAGCAGAAAGTGCATTAGAGAGCTGTAGCTTAAGTATATAGCCTTTATTTATCACACTAGGTGTAATACCCTGTAAGCTATAAAAACGAATGGCTCGCTGAAGAGAAAGGCTCTCTACTGCTTCACGTGCTCGTCTTGGCGTGAACTGGACGTAAACACTGTCGACACAGTGGGCAGGTTCCGAACTCGCTGAAGACCCTCGAGGCACACCGAGAGCACACACAGCGGTGGCCGCATGTGAGGAGCACATCCGCCATGTCCGAGTAACACACTACGCATTCCTCCATGCTTTCATTACCTGAAGAGACAAAAAGAGAGGGTGTGTAAACATTTGCTTGGTATGGAATGTAAACACAAGAAACCCTGCTGTAAAAGACTAGAAAAGCCAATTTGACATGGTTTGAAAATGCCAGCAGCTGTTTATGTCATAAGAAATGGACCAATAGAAACAGTCCAAAATAACTTTGACCAAAATACAAAATCCTCAAGTGTCATTGGGTCCTGCCAAGCCGAATTAAACCGTAAAACTGGAACTCTTTGGTACTGTACCAAAAGTAAAAAAATCAGTAAAAAATCCAGTACTGCTCCAGTCCTTTAAGCAGAGGAAATGTCACGATTCCTAACTACGGCCACTAGGGGCCGCCCTCAGACTTCATTAGTTCCCTTAGTGGGCGTGACCTAATCTCTGTTCGGCTGTGAGTAAAGATTAGGGCGTATTATTTCCTGTCTCTTCATTAGTCCTCAGTGAGGACACAGACCAGGGGAAGGTGAGGTTAATGCTCCAGCACTCAAACCAAGGTACAAACAACTTAAATACAAAAGTGCACAAAACTGAGGAGTCCTTTACTCACAGCCGAACAAAGATTAGCTCACACCCACTAAGGGAACTAATGAAATCCGAGGGCGGCCCATAGTGGCCGTAGGCAGGAATCGTGACAGGAAATGGTTGGATTGTATTTTAGGGGGTTAATAAACATAAACGGTTGATAATCTTGACTTATATTGAATATTGCAAACACTTTGCAAGATAAAGGGGCTTGTAAGAGAATGGCCTAATAATGTCACTGAAGTAGGTAAAGTGTTCATGGTTCATCCTGAGCCTGATGCGTCTTGCCTGGTCCTTACTTGAGTTCTGGATGTTGCTCTGAGAGCAGGGCAGGCCCAGGCTCTCCCAGTTCTCTGCCTCTTCTAGGCTGTTCTGGTCCATCATCTGCTCCAGTATCGCCATGGATTCACTACAGTCAGTGTTGTGCTCTGTGGGACTGATCATGGGAGCAGGGCAGGACCTCTGGGTGCTCAACAGACATTTCTTCATCGAGCCTGGAACATAAGCAAGGGACGAGAGTCAGCTGCTGAAAACTGAATGTAATTGGAATGTAATTATTTACAACAGTAAACTTCTTAAATCTTCGCATATTGTTCATTTCTGTTTTTACAATGTGCCCATGATGAATCCCCAACTCCAGTTCTGGAGGGTCGGTGTCTAGCACAGTTTGGTGACTTCCCTTCTCAAACACACCTGAATTAACTCATCTGTTTATTGCCAGAGTGTGTTTGAGAAGAGGACCTACCAAACTGGACATCCCTGCACTAAAGAATCATAATGAAGTTCATAATATCAACAATAATGTAAAACTGCATCAAAGTCTATAGCAGTTCACCTGATCATAATGTTAACACACTCACCAAGTAGGAGGATGGCACTGGTCTGTCCATAAACGTCAATCATTGCCCAGATTGGGTTGCGTGTGTCCACTCGGGTTCTCATTCGGTGCTCCTCCCCGTTGGCCGTCTGGACGTGCAGAGTTCCACCACGACTGACCCAGAAAATGACCTCTGACCTCGGCAGGCACTGCCTCTCCGGTACCGGTATGGCCCAGTACCCAGGAGAGTCCGTCAGGTCGGGGATGGCGAGTGAGGGTATGGCTCTGGACCCGGGCGCAACACTGGTGAAGCCCACGCGCAGTGCACCATGCCAGCCCATCACAGAGCGCTCCACGCGCACACACACCTTCTCTCGGACCCTCAGGGGCCGGCTGCTGAAGATCACCCCGTAACGGAAGGAGGTGGTGTCCCTAGTTGCCCGTCTGCCATCTTCGCTCAGGGTCACCAGTGGACCCTTGGCTCCAGAGTGAAAAGTCAGTGGACCCAGGCAACCTCTTCCACAGTCACAGTTGCGATGATGCCCTGGAGGAAACCCATAAACACCTAGCATTAGCATTAGCATCAGCTAATTCTCATTTACCCTACTTGGCCCCTGGCCAGTACCCAGGAGAGTCCGTCAGGTCGGGGATGGCGAGTGAGGGTATGGCTCTGGCAATGTCTACTTTATAGTAACAGTTTAAAATAAAAGCTCCAATTAAAAAGTTGCACTTGTTTTTAGCAAATATATAAAAGGCTGCTGTTGAAAACCTTGTATCTCCATTTTTGCCTTGTTTTGCATAGCATGTTAACATCAACTACTCTTCACATTGTGTCACAAACCACCAGAAATGGTCCATTATAAGCTGCAAGCGTTTTTTGCTTCTCCTGTAAACTTGCTGTTTTTTGACAGGTTTTGTTCCTGCTCCAACAAAGTATTAACTGCATTAGCAATATTATACTGTTTGCCTCTATGCTTATGATAGTAGGACACGCAGCGTTCCTTTTCCTCTCTACCTTTCCTCTGCTCCGTTTCTCTCTATCTGTCTCTCTCTCTCTGTCTGTGTTCTCTGCTCCGTCTCTCTCTCTCTGTGTGCGCTGCTGCGTTTCTCTCTCTCTCTCTCTCTCTCTCTCTCTCTGTGACAGTACAACATCAAACACAGGAGGGGGCGGAAGAGCAGAGAGTGCTCCGTGCTGTGACTGGAGAGGCACTTGAAAGTACCGGCACTAAAGTATTGATCTTAAGACACTGGTATCGATCTCTATCAATACCTACTTTGATATCGATAGTATCGATATTTGGGTCGCTCTGCCCACCACTACTGGGAGGGCAGTGCTCGCATTTTTCTTAATAAATTCAGAGGAAAATAACAAACAGCTTTTATCCTGATATTTTTTTAGCGAAATCTGTTTTTTCCCCTTTTTTAATTTGCTGTTGGCTGATGCGCTGAATCTCGTTCTAATGTTTTGACCAACTGCTCCATCCTGTTTACAGCCCCGATGAAGTTCGAGGGAAAATCCTGCTGAATCGGAGCGCAGCCAATTAACCAGCAGAGGGTGTGCTGCTGTGAACATCCTCCAAATCAGGGCAATCAGCACTACAGCACCTCCACTGGGTCATATTTTAACCCACTGGTTTAAACAACTGCTGTTCACGTTTAATATTATGCATGCGTTTCATGTATAGAAGTCAAGAAGAAGATTAGTCTCAGGTTTCACTTTGCTTCTGAAATCTGTGCAGTGGCATCATCACATGACTCAGCCTGGTAATGTGCATGTAATTGCTCCAGACTGAGACCAGCCCCGTCATAACTGCTCTACACCACATGCATCAGTTTGACGTTCCACTGATTTCCTTGAAAATCATCGACTATGAGCAAATTTCCTAATAGAAGAATACTGACCGTACACAAAACTACACTACACCAGTCCTGTCACTCATATACTGTTTAAAAAACGTTCATTTGATTTATTTGACCCTGAAGCTTCTATGAACATAAAATGAGGAAAAGCATTCAAAGACATAAAAGATATCAACACATGTCTACACAGTAACTTCATCTGTCTGGCTCGGAGAAAGTCATTTAAAAATAATAATAATGATAAGTTATTGAAAGATAGGAGTCCCTAAAGCCTTGAAATAAAGTCTTACCCTGGGCTGGAACTCCCATCCTTGCCTGGCTGGTCTTGATCAGTTGAAGAGTCGGTTGGGTTCAGGTAATGTGAGCTGTATCAAAGTGGCAGGCAGTTAAACAGTAGGTTTATAAAGGGGGAGTGTTGGCTGGAGTTTCATAGGATGCCACACGTGCTTCTGTTTTAAACTCAAAACATTACTGATCATAGGTCAGAAGCGGAGGGGGGCGGAGTCAAGAGCAGTGTTGGAAAAGTACCTACTCTCAAAAGGGACCAGATCCATTCAGGCTGCTGGCACGCTTCCAGTAAACGGCTTCCACATGACACCACTCCCCTGCTGTGTGTGTGTGTGTGTGTGTGTGTGTGTGTGTGTGTGTGTGTGTGTACAGGGAAGGGCAATAATAGAAACATCTACAAAATGTGGACCAACAAAACGACCATGCTTTTGCTGCCCCCCACCCTCTCTGTGTGTGTGTGTGTGTGTGTGTGTGTGTGTGTGTTTATGTTCGTGTACATGTGTGTGTGACGCCTTGTAATTGTCTCTTTGCAGGTAATAACATCCACACAATGACAAGAATCCATGGAATCTTCTCACGAAGATAGTAAAACCGAACTGTGTATGTGTGTGTGTGTGTGTGATTATTTTCATATACAGGACAGGGCAATAATAGAAACACCTACTGCAGAATGTGTACCAACAGAATGGCCTTGCTTCTGCTGCCTTTGTAAAATTCTTCTTAGTTTCATATTATGCATTGCTCACCTTTTTAAAAAACACGGTCTATGGGCTACAAAACATGTTAATGAAGTTCTTTGCACAAAACTAAAGTGAGTTTTGCTGCATATGTCCCCTTTAAAGGACAGGTCTTTTGAGTGTGTGTGTGTGTGTGTGTGTGTGTATTTTCTATTAATAGATAACAATGCAGATAATTTATTATCACCAATGAAATTCTGGGGCTCAGAGCAAATTTAATTTTGAATATTAAACACAAGTAGAATAGAAGAAAAGCAGAAGTTATTACACTTGGATTACAAGATAAGAATGAGATAAGAATGAATTTGATGTGACGTGATGAACCTCATTTTATATGACCAGGAACATGAACTAACAAGGGAAGAAAGGTCTGCTTTGATTTCAGGTTGACTTTAAGACTCCCTCTCAGTACTCAGTACTACAGAAATCCAGGGACAGTAAGAAGCATACACAATTATTTCGAAACAGGAAAAAGTCTGACTAAGTGTGTGTGTGCTATGACAAATGGTCAAGACAAAGGACATCCAGTTGATCACTCCTAAACGTTTGTCATTCAGTAGTAAGCAGCAAAACTGACTCTAGCTAGTTCTTACGCATGGAACAGTACTGACCCATTATCACACTCACTCAGAAATACAGCGTATTGCATTCAATTGTCTTACAGTGTATTGCATCATATTGTTTTGTTCTATTATGATTAGCAATTAGCAACTTGTGGCTAATGTAGTAGATGGGGACCCTATATTTAGCAAATGCAAACATTAACAAACTAATGTAAGATTTATTTTCAGCATCGAACCCAAATTATTAATGAATTTTGTGGATTGTCACACTCCCACTATAAGAGGGAAAGTATCACTGGACTGACATCATAATGCATTTGTCATAGATGTGCGGTGTAATGTATTAGGATTTTTTCTGTTTTAATATGTTTAATATATTTGAATTCAATAGAGCGGAAAAAAATTACTCAAAATAAATGGATTTTGTAGTTAACGATTAAGCAAAGTTGAGACCATATTTTATTATTCGCTTCAGTGAAGCAGTCAGATTGTAGAAATCAGTTAAACCTCCGTTTTCCGATTATTTTTTTTACTCTTTTATGGAATTTGAAAACCCCAGCTACGCTTTCAGGATGACTGGACTTACTTGAACTACTTGAAAAAAAAGTTTTACATGAACTAATCATAAATTATGATTGTTTTACTTCAGCCATAAAGTTATCAAATTGAAGTCATTATGTTTTGTGCTGACACTGAAAATATGTACAAAGACTTTTGATGGCTCTAATTTGCAATCTTTCAAATTAAAGGCTTATTATTTGGCCTGTTGACATCTAAATAAGAGATTGCTTGGTGAAATGAATCCATTCCAACCGAGTTAAGGATCAGAAACATTTTAACACCTTTTCCATTGCACATGTTCCAATGCAGGCTAAGATTTATGGTTATTGTTATGATTACGTGTCTGAAGACATTCCTCTCAAAACCTGCCCTGAGCTATTTAGCACCTCATAGAAGAAAGCACATCTGAAAAACAGGCTTCTGTCTAAACTGCTCAGGGTTTAGATGTTTAGTTCTATTAAAAACATGGTTATTATAAGTGGTTCTTCTATGATATTGTTGGTATTGCTCTAAAGAACAGCTTCATTTTAGAGCATACAAAAATAGAAGCCCTTGAATATTAGCAGTAGATTGTACATTTAGTAATCATACCATCATGTTATAAAGCTATTAGTAACAGGGCTGGTGTGTCAACTAAAAGTGCATCATCCCTTTCTGCTCACTGGACCCCCAGTGAGAAAGTAACCATCAGAATCATCAAGAGAAATGGTTCCAGGATGCACTATGGAAAGACAAGCTGGAGGAGGCAGTGTGATGCTCTGGGAAACGTTCTGCTGTGAAACCTTGGGTCCCGGCATTCGTGTTGATGTTACTTTGATAAAGGACATTGCCAGACTGCAAGAATTGTTCAGGAATGCTTTGAAGAACTTGACAGAGAGTGGCCTCCACATGTATTGTACACCCAAAGAGGGTATAGGGTATGAATTCAGACTTTTACACCATAAGCCAGGCATGTTTTCAGATATTTAAAAAAAAAAGATTTTTGGCTTCATAGTAGTGGTGGGCGGAGCGATCCAAATATCGATACAATCGAAATCAAAGTAGATATTGATATTGATCGATACCAGTGTCATAAGATCGATACTTTAAACTTCACTAGTCAATATATTGTGCTATTAATATTCAAACCTCACAAAATTTAGCATGCTAGCAAAGAATGTAGTAGTGATGCAGCATTTTGTGAAGGTTGAAGCTAACTGTATTTTTTTGATTCACTAACATTACTGCTAGAGAGCCAAAAATACCAATCACTCCTCAGATGGTTAAAACAACATGATGAAACCTAAAATTTTACGTATATGGTACTCATTGTAGGTACAAGGTATGTTAGGTAGAAGGTAGTGGTTAAAGAACCGGCCTTCCCAGATACTTTCACTTTACCTATTTCTCTGTGGATGAAAGAATGACAAAAACCCTCCAGGTTCTATTAGCTCTGAATAAACCACTGTTTTCTTTGTGATTTTGATCAATAGCTGAGGTAAAAGTTACACTTTATGTCATGACAAATAACATTAAAAACTCTGTTTTAGTGGAAAGTTTAAAAATACGTTGAAATACTTAGTGATAGTTTGGCCAAACGGTCACACTTTAGTTTTGCGCTGAATCTGCAAGGCTGAAGTAGCTAACCTGTCGGTTAGCTGCATGCTAAATCATCCCGCTTGCCTCAAATAAGAAAAATAATGTCTTGAAAAATTTGTTTTTTTGGGTGGATTTTAGGGCTTCTTCCTGTTGCTTTCGATTCTACATCTTAAAATATCTCACATTTGCTTCAAATCTCATACAGTAGTCAAACAGACTTTCTTGAGGGATTTCTGACCCTGTATGACACACAGTCATCTTCAAATAGTTTACTATGTCACTTAATTATGCATTGCATAAACAGAAGTGATCTTTTTTTAGCTAAACTAATGCTGGTCTAATAGCGACTTAACGACCTCCATAATATCTGCAATTCCTGATTAAGCCTTAAAACATGGCTATTAATAAAAAATGAAGTCCTATTAAATATTTATCTGTTAACATATTAACAGAGATCAAAGAATTAGTCTGTGGTCCATCCAGGTCCTTGCAACCACATGAAGACAGAGCAGAGCAGGGCTTAGGTTAACAATATTATCTTCAGAAATGTTCACCAAAACTTCATTGGTTTATGATTCTTACACTTTAGTCTCTGTAGTTATGTAACCTAGGATTATTGCTGTTTTACGTGTTTTACATTGAAGGGGCTTTTGGTTTGGCAGCCTGCGCAGTGACATCGCCATGACAAGAAAAGGGATGAGTGTGGGATATGGCCTTGGATTGTGGGACTAATGGGAGGAGCTGGTCTTTGTAGATATACGAGAAAGTGAAAGCTGTATGTTGAAATAACTTGAACACCCCCCACCCCCCATTCAGAGGCTACTTCAGTCAGACCAGCCATAATTAAGAGGCCCTGCCCTGAATAATAACACCATAAACCCTTTCCAAGAAATCACACAGCTTTTCATACGCAGATGTCTCTCAATCAAAAACAGCTCTAAAACTGGCTATTCTCAGTTTACAAAGTGGTACCATTAGGAAAGGAGTTAATAAAGTTTTAAACACTGTAATGATGTTACTTTGGGGTCCCACAGTATACTGAATGTTTGGGTTTTTTTTACTGATATTTATTTATCAGAATATTTTTCCACACCTTTTAGCTCAAAAACATATCAGGAAGACAAATAAAACTGACCATACATTCATGTTATACATGATTTCAGGACATGCCTGTCAGGGTCCAGGGGGCTGAATCCCCAGGACCCTGAACTGCCTTGTAACACAGTCCAAGCAGGAGCACGCGAATCCATGTCCATGAAGTACTTTTATTCAGAGGAGCAAAACAAAAGGCACGGTGGCCATACAAACAGTACTGCGATTCCAAAACAAACAGAAGGACATATCAAGGACAATGATCCACAAGGGGTAGACACACACGCAGACCTTATATACACTGACAAGACCGGGGGAAACACGGAACACCTGGGAGATGCAGACAGGAAACAGGTGGGGAATCAAAAACATGAAACACAATCAAACAAGGCAAAATAAAAGTCCCAAACCAAAACACGGTGGCCAATAATGGCCCTCAGCCGTGACAATGCCACAATGCTTTGAACAACTGAAAGGCAAATCCCACCAGTTCAGTCAGAGACATGTAAACAGAATCATTCAAATTGGTTTCATGTGAAATGGTTCATTGTAAAAAGCTTAGTAATTCAGATTTGTTTAACAAGGCTAATGATGGGAGAGCCTAGTGTTAATCATGATACAAAATACCACTGTGAACGATTCTGACTGGGTACGATTTTTTTGCAATGTCATTTACCACTCTGAATGACTTTGTTTACATCTTTATGCTTCCTTTCTGCAGAACTTCTGAAAAGCAGTAGAATTCCCCTGTTATGTCTTCCCCGAATCAGTGGACTGTTTGTAGCATTTCTGAAGTTCCCAGTACTTTCTTCTCACATCTTGTCAGTGGACCAAGAGCATCTGCTCATTTAGGAGGACATCCCATCTCAGCAGGGTTATTGTAAATGCAAGCTGGATCAAGTACTGGATGTGGAAATAATCATAGGCTTATAAAAATACCAATAGATTCTCAATGAGGTAGTGGGGCTGAACCACTACCAAACCTGACAAAACCGAAACGGAAGATAGAAAAAGAACAAAATAGGCTTTTTGAGACAAAAGGGAAACAACTCAACTGGAAAATTAGTGAAGTGAAAGTAAATGAAAGCAGGATTCGTACCTTTGTTACACTTTTGGCCTCTTAAGTAGGACATGAAAGTACTCCATCTGTAATAAAACGACTAGTTACATATTGAAGAGAACAGCACTTCTTACACAGTGAGCACTTTTACTACGGGCCCATTTCCGGAGCAATAAAACTGCAATTTAGAGGAAAGACCGTGCTGTATTTCTCAACTTCATATCCAACCACGCACTCATTGCTACCTGCTTTCATGTCATTAATGTACAGTCTCTTCTTCGGGTGTTTATTTTACCTCTTGAAGGAGTTTTGGAAATAAAACAAAATGACATCATTTCTCAGTAAAGCATGTCAAAGTCTCTTCATGGCACGCGTCTTATCCAAGATCCCATCAGATAGTGTTGAGACTCTGAGATTTACTGATATAAGTAAAGTGTCCCCTTATAGTCACATATGAACACAGCAGACAGTGCGTACGATGTGAAATTCTTTCTCTGCCCATTCACCAAGCGAAGCAAGGGGCTGCCACCAATGGGGGGCGCCCGGGGAGCAGTGTGGGGTACGGTACCTTGGTCAAGGGCGCTAGCAGTTGGGGTTCAAACCCACAACCTTCTGAGTGCAGGGGGAACTGCCTAGCTGCCAGCTGCCCCAAAGAGGTAATACTCAGTCTAGTGCAGACAATGGAGTGAGTGGAGGGATTTTGCAGGATATGCTAAAAGTGTCTTTCCAATTTTAGGACATGTGCTGCTATAGCTAACACATGGAGAGTGGAATTTGCTTTTCTTTTTTCAGGTGAGGAGGACTCCCTTGCTCCCTCTTCGCTCAGTATGATACTGGCCAGAGTAGGCGGCAATTAGTGTTCTCCTCCAAGCGTGTTCAGCTGTCCAAAGACACTGCAGTAGCTGAAGTTAATGTGGTGGTTCTCTGAGGAAGCATGGCCTTGCCTTTATCCTCAAAGCTTGGTAGCATCATGGCATAGAGAGCTCACTAGCAGGTGAAAATAACAATAGCTAAATTGGCCCTAGTTACAGTTGCTAAGATTAGACATTTGGTATTTTCGGGAGGTGTTTAGTTTAAAGGCACAGCAGATGATTCAGGACCAAATACAGTCCAGTTAAGGCACTTGCATATCAGTTATGGACAAGTGTATGTTGCCAAAACTGAGGTAGCAACCACATTTGAGGATTGTTATAACATCTGTACTGTGGACCTCATGTGTCGCATATGCAGTTTACCTTGGTAAATGTTTGTACAGGGTCTGTATTTTGGTCCCACACTACAACAGGTGAGCCAGATCAAGTCAGAACTGGGCCATCCCTTGTTGATAACTGGGTCAATATCTTCACTGCAAATAATCTAAATCTCACAAAGCTCATTTTCCATGTGAAAGTGAAAACATCTTGTCACTCTTAATTCAAAACAAAGTCACCCAAAAAAGCAAAACGTCCTTGAGATAAAAAGACTGGCTTTTAGACAACATGCCTGGGATTTCTTGAATAGTAAGATTGTCTTTTAAAAATCTTATTCCAAGTGGAATTTGAAATAAAACAATTTTTTTTGACATGCCAAGATGTTTTATATATTGGGATAAAAGACAATTTTTCTTGTTTTAGTAAAAAAAAACATTAATTTTTTTCAGGAATTCAAGAAAAAAATTGCTTGATTTGGGGAGAACTTAACTTTATTGCAATACAAACCAATACATCTTGAATAAAAATTCCAGTTATGAGCAAGAAAAAATATATAAATAAGTTTCCTGAACTAGTATTGAGACCTGCTTATCTTCCAGAAGCTCATATATGATGTCTTATTGTAAGAAATCTTAATAAGTCAGTTTTCTCTAGTTCCATTGAACTTTTTTCACTAATTAGGAGCAAATAAGCCTTGAATTTGTCACGGTCGCGTCGCCTGCCCCTCGCCTTCCCCGGTCTTCCTCTCCTGAATTCTAGCTGTCCTGTGTCGTCCCTCTCGGCCCCCCTTGTTTTCCCCCTTTACTTTCTCCGCTCCTTTCTCGTGCTGCCACCTTGATTAGTCCCTCACCTGTTTCCCCTGATCCCTGCTGATTAGAGAAGGGTGTCCCTGCACAGCCGGAGAGGCTGCAGCTTCAGGACCACATTTTTAGGACCGCTATTTTAGGACCCTATTTTTTTCGCGACAGCTCCACCTACCGAATTGGATCACAAAGAGCGCACTAATGTCAAATTGATTCATAGAGTTTATCCAGCTAAATGCTTCATCAAACAAAGATTTAAAAAGGACATTGACATTTCATGT